>JAXDDX010000006.1:2160000-2220000 GCA_034670405.1 Hoplostethus atlanticus | reverse complement strand
AAGTCCATCCCAGTGTCAAAACCAGCAGGTCCAATACTCACCTCGAGGTGGATCAGCCAGACTCTCTCAACTAGCTGCAGGTGTGTATTATTCCATCTTGAACCTGCCTGTGGTGCTCCTGTAGGCACACAGTGGAGCCAACAACCATGAACAACCACTTCCACCACAATGATTCTCAGCCCTTCAATTTTCAAATGTCTGATAAATGCAATATTTTTTCTAAACATGCTGACCTTGGAGTTATGAGGTTCCAGATGACATTTTGGTCAAGTATTAGTGATTCATGTAGTTCTACACAAACAGGTCGATTTTTTGCAGAATTTGACAAAAAGCTTTCAACTGTCACAAGGTTTTGATACTGCACTTAGAGTAAAATGCTGATTTAGCTGAGCTGTACAAGTTATACACCTTGTGAGGGAAACCTTGAGGTAACTCAATATCTTCAAACTACCCTGAACACAGATGGAATCCATCATTCCAAGTTCACAATGGATGCTGGGCTAGAAAATGTAATACACCGGCCTTCTCTTCTAAGATCTTCTGTCATCGTGGTATTTGGTGTAATATGTCAGTGCCTTGTTTCCTGCCTCTCGGTACTCGTCTCACGTCTCCTTAACCACGTCATTTCTTAGAAGGCAGAGGTGTTTGTTATTTGCTCTTGTGAAATCAATCAGTTGTCTTGTCTGCTTTAAAAGAAGCTTCAAAAAGTGACTAAGAATCTATACCTTTGAAGGTAGAAAAGATTGAAGGGCATGGGGGTCCTCTGGTGCTATACTCCAGTTCAGAATGCCATCTTTAAATTAGATTTTATACACAAAATGTTGTGTTTATTGACAATGAACAAATGAAGAGCGTACAAGAACATCCACACAACTAATTCAAATCTAGATGCAAAAAAATCAATTTCTCAAGTAAGTGTGTTTAATGTTTCTTAATATAACTGAAACCATCATATGATGTGTTATATGTGTATTGAAAGCTTATTTGATAAGTTGACATATGGGGCAAAATACTAACTATATTAATAATAATAGTGTGTTTTCTTCTCCCTTAAGGGCTGAAAGACACCACTACCCATTTCCATGACATTGAAATTCTAATGACCAATCTCAAGGACTTCTAAACACATTCCAACAGTTTTCACCTCATTCATCACTCCTTTTTTCCCATTGTGCTATTTAATGACAAAAGTAATTTACATCACTGATCCTGATTCAGTGATGTGAACTGGATATGTGCATTAACATATTGCCTGTACTCAGCAAGTTCTCTTCTTCTATGTAGACCATCCCATTTTACTCACTAAAGGTTATATTACATTACAGTCATTTAGCAGACACTTTTATCCAAAAAACCTGTTGAGGTTTTTTTTTAAAACTTCAACATTGCACCTCATAATGTTAGGTTGGCAAGTATAAGATATTTTACGATGATTCACTTATTGAAAACATCAAAGTGCCCTATAGGCTGAGAGGCTGAACATGTTTCAAGATAGATCTCATCATGGTGAAGATAGTAAACAAATGTGCCATATACTTTGACAAAGCAGTCAGTCTTTGATAAGCTCAACCTGATTCTCAAAGACGTGAGAAAGAGGTGTCCGTCACATCAAGGTGCCTCAGTATCCAGTTAGTCAAAATTAAATTGGTTATAAAAAAGCAGCATACTGTGTTGTTAGTCTGAAAAGTCACCATCATAGTGGTTATAGTTATAGAAAGCGATATAATGACATCGACCTATAGTGATGTAAGTTATATAGGGAGGTATGGAATTTATTTTTTGTGAGAAAATAATAATAATTACATATTTTCTTAGAGTTTATGTATAATCTCATTAGAAATAAAACCAATTGAAGTAAAATGACACAGCAGTGAAGTAACCCACACTCTGATAGCCCGCCTCTCTAAGGCCAAAATATTTTAGCTGTATTGGAAAATGTTGCTTCTGTAGTGGAAAAGATCATCTCTGTGTACAGCACATGCTAAGTAGTCCCCTGATATATCAATAACTGTTGACAGTACAGAGGAAGTTCTCATGAACTGTCGCCAGTGTCCCTCATGAGGATGTTGAGATATTCCTCTGTTCCAGATGATAAAGTGAACTCCTGCTGGCACACTAAAGGGACATCAATGGAAGCTTGTTTGATGCAATTTGTTTTTGTTTTTTTAGTTTTTTTTACAAGAATTAGCATTACTATATGAAGATAAAAGGAAAGTCACAAAAAAACAACAAACCCAGACATGCATGTTTACTGAGCCCTCATTCCTGATCTGCACAAGACCCAGTGCTGCTCCTTATTTCAGCTGCCCACAGAGCAGCTATATCAGTTAATGAAATAAAACATTCTCCCAATAGCAGGCTTGTAGAGAAAGGCAGCCAGGCTATGCACCTCTTAATTAAATTAAAATAAAAATGGTTCTTTATTTTCTAAGCACCCATTTTTAAAATAACCACCATGGACGTTTTACACGTTGCAAATAAGTGATGACAATGGATGCCTGCGGTTCAGTCACTGGCCCAGTTAATGGGGAAGGTAACATGTCATTTACATCACTGAGCCTGTGTCAGGTACTTAACTTCACAGGATATTAGCATTCACTTCTGATGGTTACCATCAACCTTTCTGTACTCTCCAAATAAAGCTAAACATAAAAGTTCATTGTAAGACAAACATATAATTGTAAGAATAGGTTTGATTTCTTGGCCTTTTTCTACAAATTTGTTTTTTAAGATATATTTGGCACGCTGATGTTTTCGCACTTGAAAACATCTAAAAACTCAAAACTCACCTATTAATGAGGAACAATACTGTCTGATAGTATGATAACCTACTTGTCCCTTGAGAATATGTATATGAACATAAATAACTGACTGTAGTGCATTTTCTGCACTGACCAAAGGTTAAATTTAGACAATTTCAATAGTTTTTATTTTAGCTGGACGTTAGCCTGCTATTGGACTATACTTCATAGAAAACATTTACGTTGCAAAAATAAACAGATGTTCAACACATCTGATTTTTATTCACATTTTATTGGAAACATAAAAAAGTGCATCAGAAGGATATCAAGTATATCACAAGTATCACACATTTTACAGACGAAAACGGTGAACATCATGAGCAGATGCAGGTACGGGGTATTTGATGTAGCTGCTCTGTGGGCTGCTGAAATAAGGAGCAGCACTGGGTCTTGTGTAGATCAGGAATGAAGGCTCAGTAAACATGTACATCTTCTTCATGGGCTTAGCAGCAGCAGTGAGTCCTAGGTCTGTGTTGCCCCCTGTTGTGTAGACGAGGGAACTTCCACCTGAACCTTGAAGCAGCCGAGTCTCCACAGGTGGAGAGTCCCAGCTGAAAGTCCTCTTTGTTCCAACACCTCTCTCTGTGGACCGAGGCTGCTGCTCCACTCGGACTGGCACACTGGACAGAGGAGAGGCTCTGGAGCCCAGACCACAGGGGCTGTCTCTCTTCAGGAGGGATTCAATGGAGAAAGGACTGCTGAACTTCACCTCACATCGAATCTGAACAGCTTTACATGCTGCGGGTTCAGGGGGGTGGAGAGTTGTGTAGTGCTGCGGTGGTCTGGTCGTGGTCTCCATTCCCACTTTGGAGGCCAACTCAGGGAACTGGTCCAGGGTTCCTTTGAAGTGGCGACGCACCATCTTTGCTGTAATTTGATTGTGGTCAAATTTCCAGTAGTTTCTCTTACAAATGGGCATTTCTGGGCTCATTGGGATCTGAAAAGAAATGAATAGATGGAGTTATGGGTTTACTAAATATAGCTCAATCAACTAAACTACTCAACTTAATCAAGGAAATATAGTATTTTTGGCATTTATATTTACCTTGACAAAACATTTGTTGGTTGATAAGCAGACTCTGATGTTGTTCTCAAAGCCTTTTCTGTCTCCAGAGACAAATGCATCCAGTTTGTCCATCAACTGCAAAAAAATGAAATTGAAAATTAGATCTTTCAGAATTTTTGCTTTCACGTCACAACATTCAAATGCTTGGACATTTTACAAAGTCTTGCCTCCCTCTTTCATACCTGAGTAAAAGTGAGCATCTTGTCTGGAGCACCTTGGAGGACAACAGCGATCATTGCCAGGTAGGTGCTGCACTTCCTGAACATCCCTCTCTGAGCGCTGTTGGCTGGAACAAGGAGAGGCCGGTGAGCTCTGAAGTTCTCAGCCACGTTCTGCATCTTGTTTGTTGAAGTCAAGTCCCACACAGAGTAATGCTATCACAACCTCTCTCAGTGGAGATGTGGACCTGGAATGGTCAGCTCCTAGACCTCTGGATATAAGTCCTGTTGGAACAATAGGACATTAGAAGGTGTGCATTCCAGGTGAATGAGGATCTTTTGATAACTGAATGAGGTTAAAATGCTGGGGTGGGGTCAGTGGACCACAGATCACTTCCAGTGGTATTTAAAGTAACAGAGAATATCATATGTTTTCAATGTTTGTTCTAACCTTTAAGGACTTTGACCCCTACAGGAGAAAACACAAGAGTTCAATTTAATGCCTGATTTCAGTTTAATGAACATGTTATTCTTCCTATACTTGTTTATTTTCTATTAACATAACCATATTCAGTATTTAAGTATTAAGTAAGTTTAAGTAAGTCTACATTGACCTCTAATGCAGTACTAGTGGTAAGAGAGGGTCTTGGGCCTTTTTTAGAGCCTACCTCTCAAAGGTCAAGATCACACATCAGTCCATTTTGCCAGATTTGGGGTGAGTCATAGTATTGACTGTATGGAGGAAAATCACCACCTCTGTGTGTAACATACACTAAATAGTCTCCACATATCTGAATATTTTTTAACATTACTTTGCAGGGGAATTTCTCAAAAGTTGTCTTAGTGGCCCCGATAAGGTCATGTGTACCTCTGGGTCAACTC
Source organism: Hoplostethus atlanticus (assembly GCA_034670405.1). NCBI lineage: Eukaryota > Metazoa > Chordata > Actinopteri > Trachichthyiformes > Trachichthyidae > Hoplostethus > Hoplostethus atlanticus. The sequence goes on along the minus strand of JAXDDX010000006.1, from coordinate 2,215,093 downwards.
CTGCTGGCACACTGAAACATGTAAACATGTTCTGATTACATGATAACACAAAAGAAAACTACGGTAAGAGGATGAAAGAAAGAACAAACCCAGACAGTGTTAATGGCACCAAACAGTCATTGTAAACGTGTGTCACGATAACTTGTACTATATTTCAGTTTCAGCTCAGTCAGTTTAGTTAGTGATAGACTGTTTAAATCAGCTGGTTTGAGTGTTAATGTATTTATATCTCCAAATATTATTATTTTTTTCTTTTTTTTTTTAGAAAAAAGTGCCACCAAAGAGACAGAGTCCATTCACAAAGCTAATGAACATCCAGATGACCTGTTAGACAGAATCTATCATCATGGCCATTGGCCCCACCCCAGTACTTGTACCCCATTCACTCATGAAAAGGTCCCCATTCACCTGGAATGTACAACTTCTAATGTCCTATTGGTCTAAAAGGAATGACATCTGAAGCCATGATAACACATCATGTTCATCTGTGAATCTAAACTAAATTAGTAAATTTGTTATTTAAAGGCACAAATAAGTAAGTAGGGATGTGTACAGTATTCATGTACCGTAGTTGTCAAGTCACTGAAACCAATTTAATGGTTTTGGATTATTAAAAAGAGCTTAAATTGGGAAATATGAACATTTTAAAATGTTTTAAAATGGTCTGTTACTGAAGTGCAGACCTGGATCATTGATTTGCACATCCATATCTATCTTTCTGTCTGAAATCATCAAATAGTTGGTTTAAGTTATTTGATATATGATCTAGTTCTATAATGTATTATTTAAACTCTTGATACCACTTTGATAAAGACAAAAACGCCTCTATACTCAACAACGAAGAAGACTCTTCTGCCTCCAGGTTTCTCAATGGTTGAATAATCTTCTCACTCAGGTTAGAACAGTAAAGCTCATCTTCCCATTTTCCAACGTAGACTGAAAATCCATCTTTTCAAGAAGTACCTCATATCATCGTCTCCTTGAATTATATCTCTTCTCCTCTACTTGCTAACTTGCTCTCACAAATGCTCTTTAAAATCCCTTCAAACCCTCCTAAGCTCTCAGCAATAGGAATATTGTCAGGGCTCTGTGGCCATGACACCTACACTTGGCTGCTTGAAATTTTTGTGATCTAGGTATTTGAGCTTATTTACTGTATGTGAAGATGTAAGATTGTGTTTACAAAGTAACTAAGTGAGAGTGCAGACATCAACCCCATCCCCAGCATCTTAACCTCGTTCAGTTAAAAGATCCTCATTCACCTGGAATGCACACCTTCTAATGTCCTATTGTTCCAACAGGACTTATATCCAGAGGTCTAGGAGCTGACCATCCCAGGTCCACATCTCCACTGAGAGAGGTTGTGATAGCACTACTCGGTGTGGGACTTGACTTCAACAAACAAGATGCAGAACGTGGCTGAGAACTTCAGAGCTCACCTGCCTCTCCTTGTTCCAGCCAACAGCGCTCAGAGAGGGATGTTCAGGAAGTGCAGCACCTACCTGGCAATGATCGCTGTTGTCCTCCAAGGTGCTCCAGACAAGATGCTCACTTTTACTCAGGTATGAAAGAGGGAGGCAAGACCAAAATGTCCAAGCATTTGAATGTTCTGACGTGAAAGCAAAAATTCTGAAAGATCTAATTTTCTATTTCAATTTTTTTGCAGTTGATGGAAAAACTGGATACATTTGTCCCTGGAGACAGAAAAGGCTTTGAGAACAACATCAGAGTCTGCTTATCAACCAACAAATGTTTTGTCAAGGTAAATATAAATGCCAAAAATACTATATTTCATTGATTAAGTTGAGTAGTGTAGTGTAGCTACATTTAGTAAATCCATAACTCCATCTATTTGTTTCTTTTCAGATTCCAATGAGCCCAGAAATGCTCATTTGTAAGAGAAACTACTGGAAATTTGACCACAATCAAATTACAGCAAAGATGGTGCGTCACCACTTCAAAGGAACCTTGGACCAGTTCCCTGAGTTGGCCTCCAAAGTGGGAATGGAGACCACGACCAGACCACCAGAGCACTACTCAACTCTCCACCCCCCCGAACCTGCAGCATGTAAAGCTGTTCAGATTCAATGTGAGGTGAAGTTCAGCAGTCCTTTCTCCATTGAATCCCTCCTGAAGAGAGACAGGCCCCTGTGGTCTGGGCTCCAAAGCCTCTCCTCTGTCCAGTGTGCCAGTCCGAGTGGAGCAGCAGCCTCGGTCCACAGAGAGAGGTGTTGGAACAAAGAGGACTTTCAGCTGGGACTCTCCACCTGTGGAGACTCGGCTGCTTCAAGGTTCAGGTGGAAGTTCCCTCGTCTACACAACAGGGGGCAACACAGACCTAGGACTCACTGCTGCTGCTAAGCCCATGAAGAAGATGTGCATGTTTACTGAGCCCTCATTCCTGATCTACACAAGACCCAGTGCTGCTCCTTATTTCAGCAGCCCACAGAGCAGCTACATCAAATACCCCTGTACCTGCGTCTGCTCATGATGTTCACCGCTTTCGTCCGTAAAATGTGTGATACTTGTGATATACTTGATATCCTTCTGATGCACTTTTTTATGTTTCCAATAAAATGCAAATAGAAATCAAATGTGTTGAACATCTGTTTATTTTTGCAACGTAAATGTTTTCAATGAAATATGATCCAACAGCAGGCTAACTTCCAGCTAAAATAAAAACTATTGACATTGTTGAAATTGAAGCTTTAAGTGTATTTAGAAAATGCACTACAGTAAGTTATTTATGTTCATATTTTTTGAATGGCATGCAGGCTATAATATATCAGACTAATATATAATATATATCAGAGAGTAATGTAAATAGTAAGTTCTCTTCCCCATTACACAGGGCAGGGTGATCGATTAGGTGACATCCATTGTAATGTGAGTATGCTTGTCATATTTGGACAAAAGCAGCCATACAACTACATAAAACTTACATGTTTTCTCTGAGAATGGTGAGCCGATTTCCTACTTATTCAGAGTGCGAAATACATCTGAAAAATCTCAAATTCCTTCACTCTCTCTTTATCTTGGCTCTCATTTGATCTTACAGGAATATTGTCAGGGCTCTGTGGCCATGATCCCTGCACTCGGTTGCTTGTAATTTTCGTGAATTGAGTTTATTTACTGTTGCACCCCCTAAACTGTCAGTGTCTACAGTGTAAATGTAAGATTACAAAAATCCAAGTGTATCTCCACATTTCACTAGACCAGAATAGTTGAAGTACCTTTAACTCACATTTGTTCATGATGTTCATTTCTATCTACGATGATGTTTAGCCTATTGCCCTAACATAGTGCCCTTTTGATGTTTTCATGAAGCATTCATTGTGAAAATGGTTTTGTACTTGCCTAACCTTACAAGGTGCACTTTTGAGAGTAGAGAGTAAAATATGATGACAGATATGTGTCCATAACAAAAGGAAAGGCACTCAAATGTAGTTCTCTAGTCTAGATGGAAGAATTGAGCTTGGTTAAATGATGCAGAAAACAGTGAGCACAGGTACGATGGTAATGCAAACATTCTTCTGTATGTATGTGCACAATACCAAGGTCAGTGACAAGTTACCTTTGTCACTACATTAGACAATAGGAGTGTGGCTGATGTGAAACTCATTGGAATGTGTGTAGGTCCTTGATATTTGTCATTACAATTGTGTATTACAGGAGCCAATCAAGGAACTGCATTACTTTTCAAAACAAGACTTAGTTTTGGTCTAATTTTGGATAATTTAAAGAGCGGTAGAGATCTCTTACCCCTTGTCACCTGTTTCATATAGAATGTACACTTCATGGATGGAGCTTTCATTTTGTTGTTATAGGGATCTAACAACACAGCGAAAAAAACATGTTTGTAAAAAGCATTAAGCTTAGAGGTGAATCAAATGTCTGAAAAAAATGTAAATGTAAGGTACTCAGACCAAAGCATAAAGCTGTAAGCTGTACAGGCACGTTACACTACAGAAGGACGAAACTGATGAAGAGAAACTGTGGCGATCCTGACTGCTGATTGGTCGAGAGTCCAGCTCACGATAGACTCCAATTAAGGGGGGAGAGAGAGCGATCTGACTCCAGGGGGAAAGTCAGGTCAAGGGTGATGGGCTTTTTCACACGGACTAAGCTAACACTTAGCATGGCAAAGCGATTTTATAAAATAACACTTTTTAGTAAACAATGCTAGTTTATTTATGCTAGTTGCCTACCTTATTTTTTAACATTTCATGCTAAAGCTTAAGGGAGCCTCTTGCCCCACCCAAGAGCTTTTCTCCACATGTAATTGTAGTTTTTAGTCTCTTGCTAAAACACAATAATTGTTCTCATCAAATAAATTGATTATTAAAACAACTTTGATTATTAAAACAACTTCAGCTAAAACCTGTTTTAGCTCAGCAAGGATCAGTCTAGCCTCATCAGAAATGTTATGAGCCTATTCTACCTTACATTTAAACAATGCACCTTGCCTTACAAAGACTCCATATAAACACATGGGGCAGAATGAAAGACTTTTTTGGTGTATTTAGTTGATTTAAGTATCTATCAGATGCACCCCAAAATGGTCTATTCACAATTCTTAGAGTTGGCGTGGCCCAGGCAACAGAACATAAGTGGGGCTAATTGTGGTGGAGCTGGAGAGGTTCAGGAAACAGAGGAGGGCTAACTGTGGTGGGACAGCCCAGGGAACCCTGTGATCACTGCTGAGAGAGACCTACATTTTTCTCCTCAAAATAGGTCTACCGAAACCACTTTAAGAACCTCTCTCTCGCACACAGAGCCATTGCAGCTTTTTACTGTCCCACTTATTAGGGATATTTTCACGATGGAAACAACAATATGTTACCTTACTGGCATTTAGATGAGTAACCTGCTGCCTGATTATAGCCTGTGGATAGGGACGGTTGGAGAGAGGGCGTTGAACTTGGCCAAAACAGGGTTTATCCAGAAACTCAACAGCCCTACTTTGCCTCAGCCAGAGCCCAGGTCGTATGGTGCTTACAGCTCTCTGGTCCTATCCTTCAGTGCAGAACTGTGCCGTTAAATTATTGAAGATTTAATCATAGATGAAAGCGTTGTTTTTATAGTAATTCAGAGAGGCTTCCCAATCAACTCCCTCAGCCAAACACAGGAACTGGAAAGCCATCTGGGAATCTTGCCACCCATTACCCTGCACTTCCAGGACTGAGAGGAGGTGACCAGAAAGCCCACTAGCACGATAAGGATTCACACTCTGATGTGAAGAGGCAAGTGATCAGCCGTTTTAATTCACCCTATTAAAACGTAACATGAAAGCCACTTTGCCTTCTACCACCTAAACTGCCCCTTACTATGCCGACTCCACTCAATAAGAATCGAAAAGGTGCTGATCGTTTTCATGAACAAATCTCAGCGGCCCAGTTACAAAAAGTCCAATTACATCAAGTTCCCTTTTTTTTTTTTATCATCAATGCCATATGCTCAGATTGTATCATTATAAACTTTACTAGTTTTCATAGAAGCATATATTCTGTCTTGATTAACCAAGATGTCTCCATTTCCTTGAATTAAGAGTATGTAGTTTGAGTAGCAAGTCAAGACACTTTTTTGCTTCCAAAATAATCAAAAAGGCAAGAAATACCACTTAAAGATGATGTGATACAACCAAGGGAATCCTTGGAAAACCAGTGGCTATTGTCTGCCAAAAAAGGCATGATCTTAACCTCATAATCAGTGTGAGGCTCCATTCCCAAGAGGACCAAACTAATACATGTAATTGCACCACGAGAAAGAAACACAGGAGAGAAACGAGATGAAATAAAATGCCACTTTATTGTTCAGCCGTGTCATAACCTCGTCTCCAAAATAAGCACAGCAGGACTACAACTGGTTCATCAACCTAGCTACCGTTGATAGCACATAAAACTTGGTTTTATTAGACCACCAATGATAGCGTAAAGGACTTCTTTATCAGACATCCAATGATAGCATACAAAATAGTTGTTAACCTACCAGTGATACTGTATATAAAACACTTGTCTCTAGTTTTATCCCCAACCCACCCTCAATTTCACCCGTATACCCCTTTAGAACATTTGTGACACTGACAGTTTATGCTTTAACAAGCACATATTAAGAATGCATAATTCTCCATTTTTGAGATTATAAAAAAAAAAACTACACAATGTTACACTTTAAGTCAGAGTACGATTCAACTGATTATTAGTGTTCTACACATTCGGCCATAAACCAAAAGGAACATTGTATAATACCACTATAACTTAAACACTACATATAACATACGTTTTTAAAAAAAGAAAAAAAAAAAAGATTACAAACGATTGGCAATTGAAGAGAAAATGAAGATGGCTAGTGCCAAGGCAAGCTGGGTCAGTACCATAACAAAGAATGAGTAATACAAAAAGAAATAAAAAATAGAATAAAAATAGAAACAAAAACTGATAAGAATACAGGCAAGGCTAAAACATATGTGTTTCCATCTTTAAGATCCACCTCTTGTGCACTCTTACATTTAGGCAACTCGCTCCAAGACCTCCATTGTGTTTCCACGCCTCTGACGCTTTGCTTTAACCCCCCCCCACCCCCCCCATTCCAACTTGCTTTAACTTTCCCGTGGTAACCATCTCCCTTGTATTTGTGTGTCAGGCACTTTCCAAGATCCCTTATTCCTTTCTATACCTTCAACAACTCTACAGGCCAATCATAATGCTCCTTCAGATGATACAGGCCAATCACAATGCAGGTTTTATCAGAATACAGCTGCAAAAAGAGGACGAAGAGTTGAATGAATATGTTGCCATTTATGTCAGTATTACGTTTGCTGTAGTCAGTGGAAAACCTAGCAAGTTGGTTGCTCGGTTTGTCATACTTGCCTATCCTACAGGTCAGTGTCAAACCAGGCCAGCTGGCTGCTGTCCATCAGGTCCTGGGTGTGGCCAAGGTCGGGCAGCGGGTCGGTGTGGTGGCCCAGGTCGGGCAGAGTGTCAGCGTGGTAGTCAGCACCCTCCATCATGGGGTCCAACAGGGAGTCCTGGCCATAGGCTGCCGGGTAGGCCCGGTAGGTTCCATCTGACGGGGGGGGGACGGGAAAAAGATCGCAAAATTATTTCAAATTGTTCTAATCACACAAAGGAACATTATAGGCTACAATTGTTTTTACATGTATACCAACACAACTGCAGAATAATCTGTCAATGTTGAGTGGCACAATATGATGTCCTCTAGAAGAGGAGGGGAAAGAGGACTGAAAATTAAGTTCCCTATGACATTTGAGTTGGTACTTACCGTCCTGTCGGTAGGCCAGAGGGTCTCCCTGAGCGCCCATATCCAGACCCAGGTCTCCAGGCTATGAAAGGCAAAGACAGATGAGTAAAAAGACAGCCCACGTGGAGGCGTGTATGTTTGGCCATTTGTGTGTATGAGTGCGTACCTCGTTCCATGCCATAGGCTCGGTTCTGAACAGGGAGCTGGTCAGCTCCACTGACAGACGCTTCTTGTAGTCCTGGGGCTTGTCCTCAGACATGCGGAACAGGACAGCTGCTGCATAGGTTGCTACAGGACAGAATGCACAGAAAGTTACACCACATACACTCAAGACATTAACATCGGGAATGTTAACAGGAAGTTTGTATGTACTGTCTGTATTGGTGCATATATACACTCACCAACACCCTCGTTACGGGAGTGCAGCAGCTCAGTGAGAGGTGCAGTGGCTCCCTCGGCCTCGATGGCCTCAGCAGCCTCCTTGTCTTGAGCCAGCTCACACAGCACACCTGCTGCCACACGCTGGATGTTCTCCACTGGAGAATACAGCAGCTAGAGACCAGGAAGACCAGAGGGACAGTCAGGAAATGGGACGGAAAAGAAAATAGAGTTGGTGACACATATCGTCACCTTCTTAAACTAATGTCATATTTTAAAGTTTTTCAAAAAACAGAAAGAACTGAACCAAATATATTGTTGTTCTTTCTTCTGGAAGCAGCCGCCATCTAGTAAAGCTTGTAAAATTGCCTAAGTCACAAGAAAATGTGACTTAAGCCATTTTTTTTAATTGCCTAAGTCATATTCTTGACATAGGCCATTATACTACCAGGGTAGGAACAGCATGATCTTTTCAATAAGGATGTAGGCAATTTTACCAGAGGTGGCCAGCATCATGAAGAGATGATTTAGGCAAAAAAAACATTTTCCTCAAAATATGACTTAGGCCATTAGTTTAAGAAGGTGACGATATACAGTAAGAACGGGAGAGAAGTGGATGAAAGTTGGAAGGAAATATTGATGAGAATAGTGACACTATCCAAAACTACTTGATTGAAACTACCTGGACAAAGAGTGGAATGGTGTTAAGTCCCCTGATGACAATTCTGTTGTGGACATCCCGGGCCAGGATGTGTAGAGCTCCTGTGCAGCCCTCCACTATCTCCTCCATACGTACACCCTCCTGTGTGCGTGTTTGGATGGAAAAAAGTAAGCCACATAATCCACACATTCAGAGTAAGAGTTTGGGTTTTCATTCATTTAGTTTCATACCACAAACTGCTGCTGGTTGCCTCCCATGCTGGTGCGCCTCTGGGTATCCTGGTGGGCCCTGACTAGCAGTTGGACCAGTCGGGGAATGGCTCCCTGCTCACGCAGAGCACTGTGGTTGGCCGGGCAAAGAGCCAGGTTGCGGATCAGACCGACTGTAGCCTGGACAGATGGGGGGACAATTGAAACACACATTTAGTCAGAATTATCATTGATAAAAGGCTTAATAAATTAGTAGCCATTACTAGCAAGTGATTCATTCTGATCTGTTCCAATGAGATCACTACATGCAAAGCCTAACAGACATTGTGTTATGTCAGGGGAAAAAACATGACTGAAGATGTCAGTATAAGGCAGGGGGTTATAGAGAGGAAAAGAGAAAGTGCACCTTGATAAGTGGCCAGTGAGAGGGTGGGTGCAGCAGCTTCACCACTACTGGCAGGCCGTAGTGCAGGCGCACGGCATTCTGGGCCATTTCAGCATCCTGGTGGCGGGAGGTCAGGTGGCGCAGGGCACAGACCGCTGGCTCTGTGATGTCCTCCCTGTCTCCAGCCCGAAGCACTGTACGCACCAGAGCCTCGATGCCTCCCACCTAACATGACAAGATCAATCAGAACGTACAGTCCAGACAGATTCTCTGGGTAGTACACTGTCACAGAGAATATACTCTGGAGAGCCCTGAGTCAGAATACACAAGGTACACACCAAAACATGTTTCTCAAAAGCTGTGTGTAGTACCTACCTGGCAGACCATGAGTTTGTTGCTATAGTTGTTGCAGGTGAGGTTGGAGAGGATGCCAGCGGCACATGTCACTACATTGATGTCATCACTGCCCAGCAGCTGGACCAGGGTCCCCAGGAGACCCTCCATTCCTTCCTGCAGAGAGAGAGGGGAGAAGGAACATGAGGTAAGAAAATAAAGGAAGAAACCAAAATGGGCAGATAAATGGGAGAATGTGCGATCTGCGTGATACAGAGAGGAGTGCATTTACAATAGGGCCGAGATAGCCACAGAAAATCACTGCAAGTTTGCTCTGGATGGGATACAAATCCTGTGGTCTGTTGGTTAAAAAAAAAAAAAAAAAAAAAAAATATAGCCAAACTTACCAGCCACGGCTGGTGTCAATTTCCCAACCATATGGTTTTGTTTTTTCCCCCCCATGTTACTGCTGGTTATGTTTACAGAAAAGCCTCCATCAGTTAGCTCTGAGGCTACAGGACCAATTTATATATTTAGTTTGTGAATAAAGAACACCTCTAAAATTTCCAATCAATCAATTCTTTACTTTTGTTGATTTCAGTCACTTTTCTGTTTTATATTATGAACATTCTATAGCAATAAATTGTATGAAAGTAAAGTAGTCAAGTAAAGTAGTAAAGTAAAGTAGTACTTTGACCTATGGCCCAAAAAGGCAGATAGAAAAGATTCTTACCGTTGAGCCCTGGGCTTAAATGAGTGTTAAAATGGTGTTTGTGGGTACTGTTGGCACGTGTCGTACCTGTTTGGTGGCGGCATCCGAAAGGTTCCTGAGGGTCCAGAGGCAGTTCTGGACCAGACGCTGGCTGGGGTCTGTCAGGTGGAGCCCCAGGGCCTGCATGCCTCCTACACACACACACAAACCAAAGAAAACTCTAAGACAGCTATTTCTTAAAAGGCCTGTGATAATACCTACAGTGACTGTGTTACGTGAACAGGTCTTATCACGATGTACAAACTCTTAAGTAATAGTATGTTTTCCATTGCGTGAACCATACTCTGTGTGTATACACTCACCAGCTTCTACGATGGCAGGCTTGTTGCTGGAGCAAACAGAGAGCACCTTGAGCACTCTGCTTGTGGTCCACAGCAGCTTCTCGTAGGTGAAGGTCCTCATAATGTTGACCAGGGCCTGGGGACCACCGCTGGCCAGGATAATCAGCTAAGATACAGACACACACAGGGTGAATGAGTGAGAGTGATTGGGTCTGACATTAATGCCCACCAAGCACCAAATCCAGTAAAAATTTTCTTAGGTGGATAAATCAATAAGGGTCACCCTCCACATTGGCCGGTAACTTGTAGAGATAACATTTGAATGCCTACAGTCTTTGCCTGTTCTCAAACTGCTGACCACCGTACACTGTCTGACCTTGAGCAAATCAAAAGGGAAAAAAATGGCCCTGTACCAAACGCAGTCCAAATTGGCTGCCTGTTAGGTTGGCTCCACACTAAACGGTAGTGTCTCAACTTTCCAGTTCTCCGCTACCTGGGTGGTTAACTAGTCTAACGTCAGCTGAAGATTAATATCAAAGATATTCTAACTTCAGCGGTGTGTGTGTGTCTATAAAAAAAAAAAAAAAAAAGGCTTAAAATGCTTATTCAGTTTGAAGTCAGTTGTGCTTAATGGTGAATTATAAGCTTGATTCCTTGTACAAGTGAGTGAGTAAGTTTTAAATGAACACACAGTAGCTCATTCTATACACAAAACAGCACTGAAAATCAGTGGGGTGACATTTCTATGAAAAGTGTATATTAATTATTTTGGCCAATACGTTCATTCTGGGCAGGTATTTTTTCTTACCATTCCTTGGCAGGTGAGATAAGTTCATTTCTGACATTGGTCTTAGTATAGTTAGTGTCCATGCATAGTAGAAGATTGGGGTTGCGATTGGGTAAAACTGTGGACAGGGTCATCAGGGTAAAGAGTAATCGTGTGAATACACTGCACATACGTGAAGGAGTTTCAAACTTACAAACAAATGAATGCATGAATCAGTTTTTATGTTCCCATACCTTGCTTTCCTGGTTGCCATATGCCAGGATCTGCAGACAGTCGGTAGTGATGGCCAGGAACTTGACGTTGGTATTAGCCAGTAGGGCCACCATCTTCTGCAGGCCCCCAGCCAGGCGTACTGCCATCTTGGCCCCCTCCTGGTGCAACAGGAGGTTGTGCAGTGTGGTGATGGCATAGAACAGCACACTGTCCACTGGTGAGCTGGTGGAGACATACAGACAAAATTAAAATCAAGACTACTTCAACAATATGTTCAATGTGCTCATTTTAGGGGTGAGCATCCACCTTATTATACACCATGTTTAAACGTAGCCTAATAATCTGATAATAGAAATAATTAACCTTTTATTTAAACTTAAGACATTAAATAAGCACCCAGACCACACTGAGGAAATCTAACTGCCCCCCTATTTGATGAAAACGTCTGTGACTGATTTTCTTGCCCATCTAAATCATCAATCCAGACTAACTGTTTAACTAGTTTTCATACAGGTTTGGTACCTACAGTTGCTAGCATATTAATACAGATTTGAGCTGCAAGAAAATATGACAAACACATCTCCGGTCAAAACCAATCTCCCTCCAACCAGTTTCCTCTGCTGCAAATACACAAAACCAGTTTAAGACAGCTTTTCCGCATTCCAGGTTGACCATTTCATATGAGCACCCCTATTGCTCCAGTTTCCACTTCTCACCCCAGCATCTTCACCAGGGCAGGGATGCCCCCGGACTTGAAGATTGCAAGGAGCCCCTCACGGTGGTGGGAGAGGTTGTGCAGGGTGCCAGCAGAGCAGCGGGCAGTCTCCACATCACCAGTGTTCTGCATGGCACGAACAACTGCGGAAACCATTTGGGGTGAGCGCATCAGGGCATGGCGCGATGCCTCCTTCTTAGACAACTGGTGCACCATTACAGCCGCCTTGTTCACCACAACCTGGGACAGAGAAACGATGTTGGTAAGGGTGCATGTTCGGGGAAGGGATGTGTGCTGCTCTGCTTTATAAGATATCACAAGTTTATGGCCCCTTTTATGCTTAGGTGTTGAGTCTGAATGTATGTGTTTGTGCATTCATCCTTATTGAGCATGAGCTTAATTAATTTCAGTTCAAATTTACACGTTAATTCACTCATTTGTGCATGTACCTGGTCCTCATCATTGAGCAGCTTGGTGAGCTCTGGGATGGCGCGTGTGGCCAGCTCTGCATCATCCTGGTAGTTGATGAGGTTAACCACAGCGTGCTTCAGCATCTGAGACGGCTCTGCCAGGCGCTGCACTGCCGTGGGGTGGGCAGCATCCAGCTGGGTGGGTGGGATCTGGATGCCCTCCTCCAACGTCTCAGGGAACATGGCAGCACGCACACGCTGGGCCCGGGTCATGGCATAGCCCTCAATATCTGGAAGAGATGAGATTCATAACATATGCTTAGATTTACTCCTACAATAGATCATCAATACATGACTAGCTATAAATTCAAGGATGACCAAAGAAAACAAATATATGGTATCAATTCTATTTCCAGGCACTCTAATAATGCACATGCTGACTAATGAACGAGAGTTTGTTGTGTGCAACTACACAAGTACATGTATACCTGTAGTATCAGGAGTGAAAGGCTGGTTGAATTCCCAGTCGTAGAGGCCCGGGTCATCATCCTCAGCATCAGGGTTTCCTTTGCCACTCAGAGAGGGTGCTGTGGTGGTGAGTCCAGACTGGATGCCTGAGTCCAAGTAGGACTGCTGCTGCCACTGGCTTACTGCAACCTTGCTGTCCCCCATTGCCATGTCCAACTCCATCAAATCAGCTACATGTGAGAGTGAAAAAAGGTAGAACACAGGGAATAAGAGACCACACAAGGAGAGGGACAAAATAATAAAAGTGTGAAAAAACATGCAGAAATTGAAGAGGGAGAGTGTTTGGGTTACCAGAAAGAAAACAAGAAAAAAAAGTGAATTATAAGATGAGAGAATGACAAGGAACATATAAATTGATTTGAGAAAATGTAACTGGAACTTGTCAAAAGCTTGAGCTCTATGCAAAGTGTACTCAGGTATTGTTCTTGAGATGAGTCATATAAACATCAAATTCCATTTACAATGACAAAGGTATGGTAAAGACCAGCTATTATAGCTCCTGAGGGCTTAAAGTATCGCTTGTGAGTGTGACATCAAAGATCAGTTATGAAAGACTGTTTTTTAAAGAAAGAAAAAAGAAAAGTTGCTTTAGACTTTTATACTTACACTGGGTAGCCATTATTCTTGCTTGCCCTCGGCTCGCACAGATTCTAAGTCTGTAAAAGGAAATGAACGTTAATATACACAAGTGAAAATAAGACACTTTAAACTCTAATGTTTGCCAAACCTAAATCTAATATGTATACATTTAAACTACGTGGTTTGGCTGAATAGTCTACATGCCGTTTTCTAGGCTACCTGTGCCAGCTACCCCTGATTCAACTGCTTGTTTTGCTTGGTAACGTAGCTATGAAGGGAAATGCCGAACCTCCACCTCCAGCCGACAGAGCAAAGCGGTGGGTATTTCCAGGCCAGCACGAACACAATTCACCATTCAGCGGCAACGAACATCAAAGGCATATTTCTCCCCCTCCCCCTACCACGGCCAAGTTCCGACCTCGCAGCTTGGGTTTCCAGTGAGAAAAACTCCCCCTCCGCCCCGCAATCACTTCCATGACTCTTCCTCTCACGTTGGCTTACGAGGCTAACTAGCTACCTGACAAAAACTAGGCATCTAACTACATGTATAAATATCACCATATATACCTTATTTATTTGTAATACAAGACTGAAAGCTAGCCAGGGTTAGCTAACACTGCTAGCTAACAGGTTGGCTAGCTTACCTTGTAACCTCACTTAGCTAACGTTCGCAAGCGCAGCTAGCCAGCTAGCTAACATAAACAAACACTGCTACAGGCTCCGCTCACAATTTCAAATTGTTACCCGTCTGGAGCTGCAATCAGCATAAAAAGTTGTTTCAGAAATAAATCAATTCAATAATCAAATCATGTCTTTTAGACAAAACCCTCAATTTTTTAAAGTCTGGTTTGATTAACGTTAGCTTAGCTTGCCAGCTCGCATGGAAAGTAGATCCAAGCGCCACCGTACAAAACCTGCTGTGCTGCCAGCCAAATCAGAAAACCCCACCGGAGCCCCCTCCCTAGCCAAAGATGATTTTCTTTGGTAAAACAACCACTGGCGCGTTTTAAATACGCTCTACAATAACTGTAGTAAATATGCCGTCTTTACCAGAGTCGGGCGGCTCCTCCGTGTTTCTTGTCAGGTCAATTTTCTCCTTTCTCTTGGCTGAAAATGGGAAAAGGACTGCTAGGTGAACCACCCGTAAAAGTCCGAACCACACCCGCTGTTGCGCTGCCGAAGATGATGCCTCCGCCTATACGATCGACCGTCAAGATGGCGAATGGAGAAAAAATATTCTGCCGCACTCGGAAATATAGAGCGCTATATTAAATAAAGTTATTGTATTGAAAGTATCGTTTAGCACTATCGCTGCCTGTTAATTATTTCTTTGTCAATGACAGTCCAGCACTTCAACTCTGAGCTTTCTTAACTACGTAAACAATAATAAAATACTAATACTTTATGTAGTGGTGGACAGGGCGAGGTGCATTCATTGGAATGGAATGTGTGAGATCCATGAGCTGTAGTATGATCAAGAGTGAGAATTAAAATGCCGTTTAACTCAGTAACACAAGAACCCTTATGTCTTGGGTACTACACCTGTCATACATTAGGCATTAAGGTCTCTCACATACACAGGGGCAGTTTTAGGTTTACTAACTGTAGGGTTGGAGACCAATGCTGGCTGTTTAATGCATTGACCCTATAGTGTGGGTCCTACATTTTGAAAAAAAATAAAATAAAAAAGAGCTGCAGTGGTAAAATAAAATTACCAGAAGAAAATAAATCCAACAAGACTAAACAATCAAACACAAAAGGGTGTAGACAGTTCTGATTTTTCTAATGAAACCCCATGTGCTATTGCCATACAAAGAGCCAATCTGAAATATAGATTTAAAAAGGGTCTATAGACAAAAGCACAATGTTATGGTTTGAATTGGCACTTGAGAATATACATAGTTAATTTTGTTATGGCATACACTTCCACATGTCAATGAGTACAATCCAGCACTGATATGGTGACAGAAGAAAAGAGGCATAACTGTTTTAATGATGAACATTAAAGGGAAAACATTGGCAAAAGAGAATGTTTCAGGCATAGTGTATATATGATACAAGTGCCATAGCTCAGTGTTAGCACAGGAAAGGTCAAAGTACAAAGTGTAATGATCTTGAAGTGCAGTCTATTTCTGTGGGACACCGAAAAGGGAATTGATCAGTCATTAATATTACCACAGTCAGTTGAAACATTTTCACAGTTGAAGGCATTCATATCAACGCTCAATAACTGACAATATGTAGGCCCACAACAAAGCAGAAAATCTTGAATCACATCTTCAAAGGGTATAAAATATAGCAATGTCAGACTCAAAACAATTTACATGCTTATGGAAGCCACATGTTACCAGAGCGGGTAAGCGTTGCAAAAAACAAATCTCTCAATACACTGTAATGTTTGAAGTCAATCTACTCCTAATGAAGTTATCTATTGATGGATTTCCATAGAATGTGTTTTGTTGACATTTGAGACTGAAGTCAGGTGGGCAGCCCCCTCTCGAAAAAAAAAAGTTAATAAGCAGCAGAAAAAAACCCCTCAATCAGTTACGGAATAAAAAAGATCATGTTTATGCTACAACCTACCAACAAAATACCATGTGCTCAGGACAGTGCAAACTGTTTTCAGGTTACCCCATCATCAGTGCAAAAGATCCATTGAAAAGACTCACACCCATATATAGAGTACAAAGACATCACATGGGCCACAACAGCTGTAGACAATCAACCATCAATCAACCAAGGACTGGAAGACATGAAAAATCGAATGACTATGTATGGATGAGCAACCTTTTTACGTCTGTCTACACCTATACATATAGCATATATACATACATACACATACATAAATATATACACACACACACATACACACACATGCACATATAGTATCATAACCCTGCATATAATATCAATACAAAAAAATATGCATACATGCTTATACTTTTGCTTGTATGCTTATATTTTTGACATCCATGTCAAAGCAGGCCTAATGCCCCTGTGGATAAGAGGCTGTAAGACAGAGCCAGAGTGGCCAGAGAAGGCAAAGACAATAAAAAACATGTGGGATCAATCACTTCAAAATGAGCATGTAAAATAAATATCCATCCATGACAAAAATCCAATCAATTCCATGGACAATTCTGTGATTTCATGACCGCAGTGGACAAAATGTTTGGGGTAATTTCTATCAATGGAACTGCGATGTTCATTGATGTGTGTAGGCAGCGTCTGTTGGTCTTGCCAATGTATTGTAGACCACAAGGGCAAGATGGGAGGGATATTTAGGTTTTGTGATAAACTTGATTGTATATTCCTTCCTGGTCACAACACATATGAAGGTGTTGGTTTTGTTGTACAGGATGTGCTTTTGCAGCGTGGGGGGAAAAAAGCCTCTAGCGTTGTCCAGCCAATCTCTGGGGGTCTTACAAAAGCCAAATGTGTCTCCTCTCACCAGTATGTCTCTGAGGTTGTGGGACCTGGAATGAGTAAAAAGAGGAGGATGTTGAACTCCCACTGTGTCAGTTCCCCAAACATGTCAATGAGATTTGATTAGCTCTCATTTATTTTGGCTGCTGGGTGTGTAGTGCAGCATAAAACTGAATGATTGCCTTCGACAGTGCTTCTCTTTGAAGGTTGAGTTTCAGATTGAGCAGAATGAACTTTATCAAGCGCTACATCAAGGTTTCCTAGAGAAGTGGTTCTCAATCCTGGTCGTTGGATGCAAGGTGAATCCAATTAGCTACCTGGTTTGTCTCAGGTGAAAAATATAATAAACTCATAAAGTGTCACCCAGACTGTGGTCTCTACACTGCAGAGCGAGTGTATTTTGGTTCACAAAGGAAAACAGCACAATAAAGCAGTAAGAAACACAAGGATCTCTGTAAGGTATGACCAAGAAAACTGGATTGGAAAGCAGCATCTGTTCTTTCACTATAAACAAGTTTTATCTTGATTTTTTCAACAAAACTGAATGGGATAAACCAAAGCTCTGAGCCAGCCAGAGTTCAACTTGGTTCAATTTGTTGTGGTTTAATTGCCCCTTTTCTGTCTTCTCCAGTTAATAGGAACTGATGTATCCCCCCTAGGAAATGGGCCTAGAGACTTGTGAACATCTGTCCTCCACAAACACTTAGCACTTGAAATGGGTTCAGTAGTCAGGCTTACTGCCTAAATGGGTTGCGAGCAACATCATAAACATCTGCACTATGCCAATATTTGGGTTTGATGCTAAGCAGTGTAATTCATAATCATAGCCCCTCTATAAACCAAATACATGACCAGATTTTAAATATATTTATTGAGATGAACAGATTTCTAAAACACAATGTGCTTTTTTGTATAGGTTAAGTGTACAGTACATGTAAAAAATAAGTTATTGTGCTGAAGTCAACTGTGCAACGACAGATTTAAGGAAATTAAGAAGAATTAAGGAATTAAGCAATAATTCAATATTGACAAATATTAAAAAATCACCTGGTCGTGATTCAATTCCATATTATTCCTTATATATTTCATGTCATCACTCAGCATGTCACAATTTCACTTGCTGATAAGAGATAGTATACCACAAGATACAGTTTTAGTGTAAAACAGAACTGCAGCACTAATTGTTCAAACCTATAAAAGAGCCTGATGCTGGCTCCTCTAAGGCTACTCCTCCTATGATTGATGCACAATTACAACAGAGGTGCTGTTCTAAAGGAAAATTAATTTTTATTTGTTGTTGATAATGTGAATGACAAGACGGGTGAATTACATATATCTTTACATTGATTGAAGAACAATCATATGATTGGATTTCTTTTGAAATAAATCCTAAAGTCCTAATACAAAGTCAACATACATTAATCACCCTTTAATATAAAAACTCCTTATCCCTTAAAATAAGTCATGCAGGTTTGGGGTTGGGATATGTATAAGCCAGTCTCTGCATGACAGCATAACGAATGATGGTGGGGTGAGAGTGATCTATGTATTATCGAGCTGATTGGAACTGATGAATCATATATTGACCTACTGTAAATATATAATGCTGCTTAAAAGCAACTTGTCTCTACACGGTACTTGAGATGTTTAAAGTTTGCAAGATAAAATAAAGAGATTACAAGTGAAGTGGTCCCCATACAAGGGGACTTTAAATCTAAAGCAATCGGCCCACATACTGTTTGATGTTCAGTAGACAGTTAGCCAGATGTGCTGTGGCAGTTGTAAAAGCTTTGTGCTGTGGGTTAGCAGAGAACCAGATAAAGGTAGCAGTTATTGCCCATCTTATGCAGCTCATGACGAATAACCTTTCCAATTTCATCATACTTAATAATAATGTGATCCTTTCATGCCTGTAGGGGCGTTCTCTTTCCACTTAGCCCCCTCCAGGGAGGTCATAGTGCAGAGTTGGCTACAGAACAGCCTCCCTGGAGCTTATATGGTAGTCAGTGTCTTGCTCAAGGACAAACAGGGTGGATGCTTGCCAACACGGGCTTCAACAGGTCGTCTCGTTGAAGGACGGTCCCTCAAACCACAAGGCCATCCTGCCTAGACAAAATAATACTTTTGAACATATATTTGCCCTTCATACACACATTTCTATTTTGCAAAACATGCTTATTTTTTATTTGGAGAAAAAAGCAAACATTATGGTCAAGACAGAAATAGGAGACGGTGGTTGAATCCGAATAAATACACCTTTTAATTGACTGATTAACAGATCTGATTATACAAACGCCAACACGGAGCTCTGGAATAACAGGACCAATCAGCGAGACGATGACTGTACATTCTTGACGTGACCCTCCCATATCCGGACCCCCTCCCACCCACCCACCCAACCATCCACCCAACCATCCACCCACCCACCCTCCTGCCCGCAGTAACTATGGAGTTGAATCACTAGTGCTATCTGTACAAGTAAAGCTCAGCCACCCTCCCTTTTCAGTGTACTGTCGTTATCTACAGGTTTGAGCACAGGACTAGTGCTTGCTTGTGAAGTTGTATTCTGCAGTGTAGTTTTTGTTCATGTAGTGTAACCAAGTGCTGCACAGGAGAAGCAGACATGGCTGTCTTATAATAATAGTGTATGCACTGTTGTAAGGGCTTGTTGTTTAAGAGCATAGTAATGGTTTTTGGTTGAAAATGCCAACAGCCAAAACGTACAACTCTAGGTCAAAGTAACTTCCAATTTTCCCTCTGACTGACACGCGCAGACACACGCAGGCATACACATACACACACACACACACACACACACACACACGCAGGCATACACATACATACACACATACATACACACACACACACACACACACACACACACACAAATACTGATACTGCTATGCCCCTTCAGCTAGAAAACAAGACCATTTTCAGTTTTGTTTCATGCATAATATTTTTTGTTCTCCTCAATCTCATCCTCAGTCCAAACTACTGGCCAAGTACGCCTCGCCCCACATACATAAAACACTCACACAAAACACACACACGCACGCACACAGCAATCATCCCTACAGTACATAATTACAGCTATATCCACACACACGCCCTTCAATAACTCCTACAGTAAAAAGACTAACCGTACCATCACAATAGATGGATGGAAAAAATACCTCTCCTTCTCTGCCTCTCTCATTCCAGTTTCAGTTCCCCTCGCTTTCACTCTTGTAATCCATCTTTCTCATTTGCTTTCTTAATCCATCTCCCACCTTCTCTCCTTCTCGGGTTCTCATCCCAATCTCCCCTCCCCCATCAATCCCCCATGCCCCTTTTTTCTTCTCACGTCCAGACAGTCCTGTATGCAACAGTGACAAATGATCTCCTTCGGCATAACAGCCAGCCACACAGGAAGAGAAGAGAGAGGGGGATGGCAAAGGGAGGGTGGGGGTGGGGGTGGGGGTGGGGGTGGGGACAGTGCAGCAGGTGAGGTAGAGGAGGGGAGGGTGAGTTCTCCTCCTCAGGGGTGAGATCAAAAAGACGATGGGGAAAAGTGGTGTGACCCACCCCCCCCCTTCTGGAGGGCGGAGGGAAAAGGGAGGAGGAGGGTGGCTGAGGAGGAGGAGGAGAGGGGGGAAAGAAGGAGAGTGTGGAATGTGTTGGTCTTCATGTGTCCTGGCCATCGGCGGCAGGGGTGTCGTTGGCGTTGGGCGGGTCCGAGTCAGTCTCCCGGCTCGATATGCGGTCCAGCTCCGCCTGCACGTCACTTAGGCCCAGCTTAGAACCTGCATCAAGTGTAGGCACACACACACACAATCAATACCTTATCATCGAGAACAAATGCACTCATACGGTTGAGCATGCATGCATACAAACACACTACTGCACCATTTTAGCCGATGCAGTAATAACAGAGCATTACCAAGGCACTGAGTGGTTAAAACACAAAGCCCTGAGCACAAAGCTAATGATGCACGGTTAGAATCATGTGCAAAATGTACAAGACATGTTATGAATGATGCAATGAAACATGCAAACAAACAAAATGGTGACAATGGGACTTTGAGATGGGACGGAGGACAAAATGATGGAGGGTGGTGATGACAATTAAATGTTGGGGAGTGCAGAGGGGAAAGATTAGGGGCGCAATTGTCATTGAAGGAATCTGATATTAGGAACGACTACACAAGTATTTTTGGAGTACTGCTCTGAGACCAGTTTGCCTTTCCAGTGATCTATACAGTAGGTGGTTGCATGACCTGGCCACTGATGTGAGATCATTCTGGTACCATTACTGGTTCGGGTCCTCATTATTCATGTGTAACATCTCAATAGCAGACTCCCGTGACATCACTGACTCCTCTGCTGTCCTCCTCACATGGATCCAGACCCCCGAAATATATTTTTTCATTTTTGTTTGAATGTACTTGTTAGCCACACCTATGGTTTAGATTTTTTGCAATCCATGAGCCTAGCTGTTAAACAAAATTAACTTATCAGCAAATGGTTCAACTCTTGGACCATTATTCCAATTCTCAGCCTGGATATTTCTTGACTTAACATAGCAGCAATGACTCTGACATCATCTGCAAGTTGTTGCAGGATGGTGTAAACAAATGAATGGAAGGCCACAGTCCGATCAGAGTGCTTGATGAACTGTATGACTGAACTGCCTCCGTGAACATGAGACGTGGGTCACAAGTGATTAAAAACATGAAAATGGCTGATATATGAGGCTGGATCCATGCAATTTTTCTCCTAGGATGCTGGGGGAAGTAAAGGGAGGTTTAGGAAAGGTGTTGATGGGGATACGGGCTGGTTCTGGGAATGAGATACATGAGCAACGATGAGAACGTCTTGCACACACACCTTATCGTGGCCAGCATCCTCTGACTAGCGCATACACATACACACATTATGAAGGATGTTAACAAAGAGACGGCTTAACAAATACTAATTGAGAATGAATGGAAATGTCACACACAATCACGAACGGGCATAGAGACCTCATGATGGGTGTGTGTGTGTGTGTGCATGCACTCTATCATGAGTCTCTTTACCATGTGCCTTTGTCATAGTTCTGGAGAACAGGACAGGACAGGTGGAAGAAGTGGAGAGGAAAGGACAGCAGAATGGAAGGGCGGAAGGAGGGAGTTCAAAAGTAAAACAAGAAGAAGCCCAGAGATGAGGGGAACGACTGAGGAATGACAGAACAGACCATCCTTTCAGACACAAATGAGTGGATGCAATGACTGATCACTTTATAGTCTACCACACACACCCACACATACAACTTCAGTAGAGTCACAGCACATCTTAACCGCTTCGGCCACTAGTGTGTGTCCTCACCTGACTTGCGTACAGTTCCTGGAGTGTTATTACCCCCGCCTGGCGTCCCAGGCCCGCCCGTCCCAGCCTTCTTGGTCAGTAGACTGTTGAAGAAGTTGGCCAGCACCCCCTCACTGGTCTGACCTGCAGCATACAGAGACATGGGTTAACACACACTCACACACAAAATCTAGTGCATGGACTGAGCAATGGCCATTTTGCACATTAGGCAAACACACACACACAAACATAGCGTTAGTACCTGACTGTGGCATGGCATTGGCTACGTTAGCCGCTGCTGAGCGATTACTTGTCCTGGGAGAACTGCTGGGTGCTCTGCTTGTGGTGTCCTATCAACAACAACACAGTTCCTTTTACACACCTTGGAAAAGCAGTGGCAATCACTAATAAACTCTATAGAATCTTTGGGGATTTCCTTGGTCTTATGAACCATGGGAAGAGAGAGGGACACTCACCACTGGTCGCCCTGCTGTCACAGCGGGCTGTTTGGCGAGCAACGACTGCAAATTAGAGCACGCACACACTCCAATTAGTATTTCAGGGAAGCTTCAAGAATCCTCAATTCAAATTTTTTTTCATTTCAAACCACAACAAATATGTCAGTAGTACATATTATATGATATATATAATTCGATAGACAGAAGAGTACACACAAGCAGCAAACCCATAGCCATGAACACAACAGCGGAGATTATCTCTCACCTGCAGCTTGACCAGAAACACTTGGTCATCTTCAGCCTGAATTTCCTTCTCATGGACAAACTGGTGAGAGGGAAGAAAATAAAAAAATCACTTACTCTCTTTCACTTCTAGTTAATTAATTCATATCATTTGCAGTACAATGGCTAAAAACTTGGATTAAACTCTTGTGACCCCTGTGGGGAAACTGGGTAAAGCTTAGCACATTGGCCGTGAAATGGAGAAATAATGTACAAGGTAATGATGTAATATTATAGCATCAATCAATCCATTGCATTTTAAGCTTAGTGCATTTAAGATGATCTTGTCCAATATGGATGGTCTGGTGGGAGCCCGTACCTTTCTGACTGGAGGTTTGACTATTACGTCTTCAAAGTTGTCGTCTGCTTTTAGTGTCTGCAAGTTCTCATGGAGGATGGCGATCTTCTTTTCATTGTCCCACCCTGACGGACTGGTAGAGGACAGGAAGGGTTACACACAAACCCAAGACCGAACATGGGTGCTCCTACACCCCTATCCCAATACAAAGACAAACACTTACATGAACACGGCATCTCTTTCCACCACCTGTGTAGGGCAGTGGAAGGGAAAGCCATAGAGTCTGTGGACCAGGTATTTGTACAGCACGTCCAGGTTCTTCATCTCCTTCACTGACGTGTATAGCAGAGACGCTCCGTCTGACAGGGCTGTCAAGGATACTGTAAACATTGCCATTTCTATATGGAGGAGCAGCAATTTAACTAGGGAGCACCGTGTTGACTCAAACTAAATGAATATACAGGAGCACTACAGGATAACAGGCGTAGAGATCAAGCTAATCGCTACCATTACACAAAAAAAACGAAGGAAATACTACACCTGGAAATCTGCCATCTTGGGAGCTCATTTTTTAAAAGTGATTAAGCGTGAAATTGAATAATGAGACTGGAGAAAATAATACATCATCAACAGATCTCTGGCACAACCTTCAGCCCCTGTCATTTACAGAAATAATAAAGTCAGATTTTCACACCAGAGACGAGTAAGCTAGCCAAATACATCAGAAACGTCTTGTAAAGAGGTAACACCGAACAATGCAAAATAATACTGATTCGTCTTTGCTATTGGCTTGCTCACAGCATCTTCCTCCATGATTGAACAGTTTGAACACAGTATACAGGCCAGAAATGAGTTTTGAAAGCCTGACATTTCAGCTCCTGGCATAATTGCTCAGTCATTGGTATAGATCAGCAACCTTATTAACCCCCCGCAGATATATTATGGTCAATTTGTGCAATGGAACGGTAAAAATCTTTCAGTGGAGGATACACTGCAGACAGAAATGTCTGATGTGGGACTGGATGAAGTCCAGGTGTTCGTCTCTGTAGTCATGCTCCTTCTCCAGTGTACTGATGGCGTCACACTGAGGACAGGTGAGGAGAAGTTAGACAGAGGTGAGTGTGTGCACCTAATACAAAGTAACAGCATTGTGCTGCTGTAAGATGAAAACCTTGTCTGCAAAACACAGTTTTTCTTTTTTTTTCTTTTGAAATTATACAGTGGCTTTTAAATGGATTTCATGGGCCCTAGAGTCATAGTGTGTGTGTTTGTGTGTGTGTGTGTGTGTGTGAGAGAGAGTGTGTACCTAGCACACAGAGGACAACATAAACTTCTAATTCAAGTAAAAATAAATAAATAATAATAATAACAAACACCAAAATCAGTTATGACGTTTCCACACATTTTTTAATTTCTTAATCCTGCAGTGAAGGTGTGTGTGCGTACCTTGGTGCAGACCACCACCATGGGTATACCCAGGTTGTGTGTGAGTGTGTTGTCCCCCAGTGGTAGCAGCACGCTCTCCTCCTCTTCACTCCTCCTCTGGGGGGTGCCCTCGTCCCCGCTGCCCGGCTCTGTGTACTCCTGGAACTGCTTTACAACTACACACAGACACATACACAAGCACACACACAATAAATGTACAAAAAGATGTATAAAGAAATATCAAGACTTGGCAGATGTTACGGTTTCTGAATGTGTGCTATTGCAATTTTCCTAGCTGCATCTGTTGTTATTGGGGTTTATAGCATATTATTTTATAAGCAATTATATTGGGTTTATATTGTATATGAGACATTTATGTGAGACATTAATGTTTGATCAAAGGTTTGCCCCATTCCCACCTGCAGTATAGACAGTTATTTACATCTATACTAAATTATAACCAACTAAAAAGTGCTGGTGGTCCTGGAGGCTTAGTGGTCTAAGGTGCATACCACATAACCGCGACATGGTTTCGATTCCGGCCCGGGGGCTATGTCGCATGTCATCCCTCCTCTC
Organism: Hoplostethus atlanticus; assembly: GCA_034670405.1. Lineage (NCBI taxonomy): Eukaryota > Metazoa > Chordata > Actinopteri > Trachichthyiformes > Trachichthyidae > Hoplostethus > Hoplostethus atlanticus. The sequence continues at coordinate 2,189,792 of JAXDDX010000006.1, read as the reverse complement.
TCACCCAATCTTTCATTTCTCACTCTACTGCTAACTATTTAATGAAGGCAAAGGCCCAAAAATAAATAAATTCTTCTCCTTAGAGAAAATGTTATATGGGTCTGTGGTCTAATGTGCAACTATTTGGGGAGCCTTGACGTGGAAAGGTTTGTGGGCCCCTTGTCTAAATACTGTTTCAGACATACCTCCAAGTATAATATGTCAAGGAAACGCTGACGTACACCTTTTGTTTTCTACCTGCTAGTCTTGTCTGACTGACAGACATACTGACAGTGTGACTCACGTCTGTGCTCCAGCTCCCGCAGTGTTTCTGGGGCAACCCGGAGTTTGTCGATGTGTTCCCTAGCGACGGCAGCCCACTTCTGCAGCGAGTCCAGGGCGTTCCATGGCCGTGACATGTCAACCGTTATCATCAGTAACGAGTTGCCTATTGCATCCACTGGTACCGCCACTCCCTGCAGACCTTTGTGGTAAAGGTCCCCGTCTAATACCCAGGCATTACACCTAGTTTGGTCTGAAAACACACACACACAAGAAATATAGCCGGGGAAACACACTCATACACAAATATACTACATTGTGTACACTATTGTGTTATTATAATGGTATAGTTGTATACTGTAGAGTATAGTAACTATACCCTAAAGTGTTTGTTCTTTGCCAACACAACAGAACAGAGTACATGATCTAAAAAAAGAGATTTATGAGTCTGTGAACTGCGAGCAGTCGCTGGTTACCATCAATGTCATCGTCATGGACACTGAAGTAGAGGTATTCCAGGCCACGCCCTTTCATGTACTCTTCAACCCCCTGTAGCTTAGCAACCAGGGTAGTCTTCCCCGAGCCCACCTCACCTACACACAACACACAAAATCACAAAATCAATAAACAGCACCATTTCATTGGCGTAACCTGACATTGCATTACAGTCATTTAGCAGACACTTTTATCCAAAGCGAGCGAATCCAAAGTGCATTCAGGCAAGAGAACTACTAGTCACCAAAAATCAGAAGTGCATCTCCTCCCCAAACACGCACCTAAGAGCAGAACCAGTGCTAAAGTAAAGTTTTTCTAAACAAATAAAACAAATAAGCAAGGAAGGGTCAGGGTAGTATTTTTTGAAAAGGTGGGTTTTCAGCCTGTGGTGGAAGATGGGCTGCTATCCTGACATCAATGGGGAGTTCATTCCACCACTGTGGGGCCAGGACAGAAAAGAGCCGTGACCGGGTAGATCGGCCGCGGGGGCAACCAGTTGCCTCGAGGCCGGTGGTGTAGGGCTTGACCATGGCACGGACGTAGGAAGGAGCTGTTACTTTCACTGCCCTATAGGCTAGCGCCATAGTCTTAAACTGGATGTGAGCTGCTACAGGGAGCCAGTGGAGAGAACAGTGAAGAGAGGTTGTGTGGGAGAACTTGGGGGTGGTTAAACACCAGGCTTTCTGAACAAGCTCCAGAGGTCTGATGGCAGACGCCAGGGCACCAGCAAGGAGGGAGTTGCAGTAGTCCAGGCTGGAGATGACGCCTGTTCGTCAGTGGGGAAGGGGCGAATCCTCCTGATGTTGTAGAGTAGGAATCTACAGTAGCGTGTTACCGATGCAATGTTTGCCGAGAACAACAGTTGGTTAATTTATTTTTATTTTAACATTTTTGTTAAAATTAAATTAAATTCATTCAGCTGTGGCAGCCAACTATCACAAGGGTGCCTCCACAAGCTTGTAGACTAAAAAGTTACTTTCCAACAAAACATTTTTAAAGAAAAATAAATTAAAACAGGGCAGTTTAGTTCTTACGCTGTAATTACATAGGCAGAAAACAGGAAAGAGCAGATCTTGGAGCTGACTAAGAAAATTCAATTCAGTGAAAGCACTGGTTGTTAAAGGCTAGCATGTTAAGAGGTAGCTGAGAGCCAATGGTATCATATCACTGCCAGAGCCACCAGCCAGGTTAACTCACTATCAGTGTGCATGTAGCCCATCCATCCTGTCAGCTACTAGTTACACACTGCAGGGCTGACAAGCCTGATGCTGGGTAGTCTGTGGTGTGCACACATGTACATCATACAGCATGATGACTGCACACAACCACATGGCCAGATATCTGTGTGCATCCTCTGGAGACGCATACCTTCATTCTTTCAATATTGCTTGCCCCATGATCACAAGCCGGAATAAATTGTAAACACTAACAACCTTTCTGGATTTGCGAGTTATGCTGACAGGGGGAGCTAATGCATTAGTAACGCAATGCCTGCTGATGTTTTGATGGACATTATTACAGACAGGTTGAAATGGCCTGACAGTCTAGATCGCTAACCAACACGCTGATTAGCTGGAATCGGCAGTAGGGGATTATCCCATGTATGCTTGTACCAGGCGGATGACGGTGTGTGTACTACAGCGCGACACGAGGACCGACAGGGAGCCAGTCCGCCTGCCATAACCACATAATAAGCGCTGCCGTAGCCCCGGTCACACACTGGTCCGCCCTGTCTCTCAGCATCATCTCTAACTGCTACTAGCATCACCAAAGCTACAATGACTTGCACTGTTTCAAAGCGGCCCACTTCTCTCCGGCATTGTTTGTGGAGGCGCTCATAAGATAACGTTACACCGGTCTCTCACGGGCAGCCCGTAATACTGCCGGCTAAGGCATCAGCTACCAGGCTTGAAAACAAAAGCACCATCAGTTCAGTGCACAGTGACGTATAAACGGACCGACAGTAAGCTAGCTTAGCTGTCGAGCAATATCAGTCTACTGGACTGAGGTGATCACCAGCTCCTAGGCTAGTTGGCTATCAAAGCTAAGCGTTGGCTAGCCAGAACACTGCAGGGAGACAGATACCCACCCATGACCAGGACATTTTTCCCAGACGGTAGTTTTGATCTTGAATGGGTCGATACTTCACTCAGGATGGTCGACCTGCAAACAGAACAAGCCTTTAATAACACTGGCAAACGAGACTTGCTCGTTCATTAACAAACAACGACTGGCAGTAGCTGGGTGAGCTAGTGCTGCTTTGTCACCACATAGCGGCTATCGGTGCCCAGTCAGTCTGGTACTGATGCTAGCCTCGTTAGCCAGCTAGCTGTCAAACCATCCTCATCTCAACACAAACAAACACGCTGCGCCCTAACCCCCGCTCACATTAACCAGACAACTGGCTGTTTCCCCCACCATAAGTCCTGTCCATCGTCCTCTTCTGGGTTGGTGTTCTCCAGTGTGCTCTTAAGTCCAGTTGAGGTGGAGGATAATAATGCACTCCTCCCTGAAGTCGCCATCTTCGCAGGGCTTGTTGTAAACGGAGCAGAGCGCCCGGATGTATTAGCGCTGTGCTAGCCGAGCCTGGTGCACAGCACGCCGGGGCGTGGTCCGCCTTCACAATGCGGGGTCGGTGCCCCAGACAAACAGTGATCTCATCCAAGTGGTGAAGTGGTAAATCTCGACTAACCGTCGACACCGCTTGAGGACTATACAGGCAGACCGGACAGTCTATACGTATAATCTCATACACAGACAAGATGATAAAGCTGGTGTCAAACACGTTTTATTGTGGATAAAACGGTGGTGGGAACATGTCATGGTGTTATCATAATCAGATAAAACGGCTTTCAAATGACCCACACAAATCCGTTTCAGACTATCCACGTAAACGCATTGCCAATCAATGCCTTGATTTGTGGATATGGGACCAAGCCCAAGCCTACATTACAGAGATAAAACGGGATACAGAATCTCAGAATTGGACGCACCTCAAATTTAATATTTAGGCAATAAACTACGAGAGGCGAGCGGTATGCCTATGGACGGTGATGTTCAGTTAGCGCATTTATACAGGCTGTCTGCAGGTGACAGGTCCTGAAAAGGATCTATCTCAGCTCAAGACCTCAAAATATCATAAATACAGTTTAGTATTTAGGTCTTAAATTCAGGCTTAGAAGTCTTCAAATGTTAGTAGTAAATGTTAAAAGTAGTAAGTAGCAATATTAGTGTATTGAAAAGTATTGAATTCACCTTGATGAAACTTGCAGACACCTACAATATTTAAATTAACCGTTATGCGGTCTAGTGTGCTCGTGTTTCATCAAATATTATACAACTGCCTCGAACACGTCCCAGCCAATCAGAACTGAGGACCAGAACTATCCTTTTGATACGTAGCAGTTCACAACAACAACCACGAGATGGCGCTGTTGCACCATGCTTTGCAGCCTGTGGTCCCTAAGCACGGTGCGCTCCCTGCGGCCCCCGATGGAGCCAGCGGATTACAAACTCCAGTTAAGTGGCGCACCGTCCTCCTCCTCCCCAGTTTTCACCCGGAGGAAACCCAAGCGCACGGAGCGCATCCTCAGTGTGCTCGACTCTGGGAATTAGGATTCAGTTGTGTTTTCTGTCAACGCCAAACCTTCCGAGCTCTGCAGTCTAGGGGTTGAGAAAGATATAGACACAGAGAGCAGGGAGAGGGAGATGGGTCCGGAGACGGTGAGATATCCGTGATTGTCAAGTAAACGGCGGTGAAGTTTCTCCGGCTCCGCTCGGATCTTTTCTCCAGGTCGTTGAGGTGAGTTTCTCACTGCAGGAGACAGGAGCAGCCTGGATGGTGCATCCCTACCTGGTGCAGGAGAGAAGCATATATCTGTTTGCTCTGAACCTTGTTCTACTGATGTATTGTATTGATGGTTTATGATTAATTGACATTGGTTTAAGATTGCTTAAGAATTTATAGACATTATTAGAGCTTGATACAGCAGTAAGGAAAAAATGTTCACATCTTTAATCTTTATTGTCATATAGCCTATATGTGGCTTTATAGGTGTATTATTTATTCTCCAGAAGAGAGCAGAAGACAATTTTTATCATCAGGTACCAAAATGGTATTCAGATGTGTCCTCTTGCTCTCAGATCCATATTGTGTATTTTGTCTCTGGGAAAAATACAGGAAACACCATATTGCTCCCAGAAAGCGTTTGCTTTGTAATCAGTTAAGTGTGAAGATTTAACACAAATCTGTGTGTTCTGTTAAGAAGACACTATAGTGTACAAAAATAAACATGTTCTACTGGAGCCCTATCACACAATATGAGAAGATCAGATCAGCTAGATTCTCTCTCTCTCTCTCTCTCTCCCTTCCTGCTTCATTCACGCTCTCTCACTTCCTTCTCTTTAGTTCTCGCTCTCTCCCTCTGTCTAATCCCCCCTCCTCCCCTCTCTCAACCTCTCTCTCGCCCTCTGTCTCCCTCACCCCCATCTCTCTCTCTCTCGCCTGTCTCTCTGTCAGACCTAATAACATCGTGAGTTAGCAACTCCAGACTGCTTCACTTCTGATACTCCTCTCTGCCTTTTCTCGGCCCCGTGCCTGCTTCTATACCCACTCTCTCACTTGTCACGAGTAATATTCCATACCAGGTTGCGTAACGTAACACATGCCTCCTTAGGTTATGTTGCCTATAGATGTTTCTGTGTTACGGCTTTGTCTGATAATCAATAGCTGACAGAACAATTACACGCTGAACTCATGTATCATGGACCTTCCTCCTACACACACACACACACACACACACTCGCACACACACAGTCAAGGGTCATGGTAATTGAGCTTTGAGCAATGATTGATGCTCACTGTGTGGAGTGTAGGAGCTGACAGTGAAGAGCCTTGGAATCATTTTAAGATCGCCTGGCAATCAATCCAAGCCACTCTGGCAATTGTTTTTTATATTATCTTGATTTACGCACCAATTTTAAGCGAACAACCGATTGCACCTTTTTTTTCTCCAAAGCATTCAGCCTCTTGTTCTCTAACTTATACAATTCTCCCGATGGTGGTATAGCGTCTTTCAACAGCACTACAGTGCAATGCAATGCAATATGCTGCAATTTGCTACAATAATACTTCCATGTCAAATCTTTTGGAATTTCTCTTGTGTCACTACAAGTTGCTTTGTTTACACACACACACACACACTGGATAAAATCATCCAAAAACGGTATTACACCCCTACAAAAACTATCAGCATTTCTCTGTTGTCGTGTGGAAACGTTCTGCCTCTTAATTTTGGTGATTTTCTTGTTTTAACTTCAATTTATGGTTTACACGATCTTCTATGGGTTGAGAAATTTCTATGACCCCTTGGGCTTCTGAAACCCTTTCAAAACTCCAAAATGCATGGTGGTCAAAACCAAGGGCTGTTTTTTCTTCATTCCACGAAAGTTGACATTTGGTCGATACCAGGTTTTCACCCGACAGTGGCGATCTGTCTCATCGCGTCCCTACTGCCTTCCCTACTATTGCATTCTGAACTTATTAAGAAGTGCTATTTGTCATCTTTTGCATCTTTGGCAAAAACATTTCCCAAGACGCTATCACAACTTCATTTCATGTGGTGATTCAGTGTCGTAGTTCTGGCGATGTGACCAGCTGATCCTTTCCTGTAACGGCGGATTGTGTTAGAGGCTCCCATAGCTCAGGCTGTACTCCGTCTTCCTGACAAGAAAATCTTCCACGTCCTCCATCACTATCAGTGTCATTTGCTGTCAACCGGAACGGACAGGCATCTGTTGCCTCTTCCCACGCACAGACACACATACACACACAACCTACACACCTTAACACATGCACACACACACACACACACACACACAGCATACAACATACTGAACACATTCAGAGGAAAGCATGCACAAGGGCACATCTGTTGTATGTCAAACACCTGCCCTATGGCAATGTCCGCTCCCTCTTGTCTGTACACAGCTACTCAGCCTGCTTAGCTAAAAATAATCACCGCCCAACACACACATGGAACATGAATTATGGAACATGGGTAGTAGAGATAGAGAGCAATAGGGGAGGGAGAGGGGAGGGAGGGGGGAGGGAGAGCGACATTCAGGTCAGAGTCAGACCCAGTTCTAAGAGCGTAGCTCCCCAAGGACGGTACTATGAGACCGCTGCATTCATATTCAGTTTGTACCATCCAGCACATCAGACCTGCGGTAATCCTTTGCTTGGGACCGACTGGACTTGACACTATCTTAGGATTTACCCCCCGTGATCTCCATCATGTCCATCATATGCATGTGATGCAGTGTTTCCAATGTAATAGTTGAATTATGGCGTGTTACTGTACTAACTGGACGTAGACACATTTAGAGGAGGGTGTTATTATTTATTATTATTGTTATTATTACTACTACTACTATGATTATTGACCATAATCCAGGGCAAACACACGTAGAAGCCCAATTTAGATATCACACGAATGATACAACCGCCACAACATGAACACCACAGCAGACATCAGGCCACACCGTCATAAATCTACAGCCATTCGCCAGTTACCTACTCTAGCCAACAGCGGTACGTGGCGTGTCATTGGGGTTATCAAGAAATATTGTTGTCATAGAACCTGTGTTGAAGACCATCACTGCTAGCCCCTGTGAGACACTTTTTATCAACATATTTCATATATCACATTGATTGAGCCTGAGAAGTCCACAAATGGACCTTAATGCAAAGACATTTGTCTGTTTGTTACGGTGACAGATCCATTTTTTCCCCCTTTTTTTCAACTTTATAGCAACTTTGAATGAATCCTTCCAGGGATGTCAAAATTGACAATGACAAACAGTCCTCCTCAGTTGAATGTCTGTCCTCATATAGAGCCATTCTGAGCTCTGTACATGCCGGAAACCTGAGGAGAAACCCAACCGTTTGTTCTGGTTACTCAGCAGGGCTCAGTGTGTGTGTGTGTGTGTGTGTGTGTGTATGTGTGTGTTTGGGGACCTTGTCTGAGGCTCCAGAGTCCTGACCTTGAACAGTGTGGTTGCTGCCTGCTTAGTCAGGGCCACTGCATCTGCTCAAGTCAAAACAAAAGAGTTCAAATGAGCTGCAGCGTTTGGGATTTTAGTGGCATCCAGACAGTAGTGGAAGAACTACACGTATCCTTTCATTAGTGAAAAGAACCAATACACTGACAGATCTATCTATCTATCTATCTATCTATCTATCTCTCACTCGTCCCACTTTTCACTGTCTTTCTCTCTCCCTCCCTGCAGTGTGTGAGTGTGTGTTCAGCATGAGTAACATCTATGAGTCTGCGGAGGCCACGCTGGGCTTCATCAGCTCTCCATGCCTGACCAAGGTGGAGCTGAGGGTGGCCTCCCGGGGAATCTCGGACCGCGACGCCCTCTCCAAGCCCGACCCCTGCGTGGTTCTGAAGATGCAGTCGCACGGGCAGTGGTTTGAGGTAATGGTGTGGGATTGGGGGTAGTGACAAACTGTCCTAGGCCATTGGAATAACATATTCAGGGGTATTAACCTTTAATGATGGTATAAACTGTATCTTGTATGGAATCTGTAAAATTGTTGCTTGTAAATTAAACTTAGATCCTCTTAAACTCCCAAATCCCACAGATGGGATTTAACTTGATGTAGCTCAAATGAAAGCAACATTTTTTTTTTTTTTAGTTGATTTTTTTAGCTTCTTCTGTTTGAGGTGTATGCAAGCTCATCTGTTAATAGTCTGATTTTATGTTGCAACTAATGCAGCAATCATTTTCCATTCCCACACATCCCTATATAAATTCTTCAAGAGACATACTATATTTCTCAGGCAGAGTTCTGATCGTGTCGCTAACCCTCACACATGGGCTGTTTATGGTTATAGGGTTATAGGGGGGTCACATGCATTATGGATGCTACTAGTCATCCATCAAAATCATTGTAAAAATCTATCTATTGTAGGTTAGTGAACAACTAGCATTGATCTTTCCAAATATTTTTCTCATCAATGGAGAAGCTTGCACAATAAGTGTTGGCAATTTCTCTCTGCTCATCCAAAACAAATCTAAATACCCAACAAAAGAAGTTGTCTGCCTCAGTCATTTTGACATAAAAAAATAAGAGCACAAGGCTGAATTTTGGAAAAATGTACCACTGCACATTTCTTTTTAGAGCTTACAATATGCAATGAAAGGTCCCAAATGGATGGACACGGCAACATCCTATAATGGACTGATTAAATTGAATGGGCACAGTGAGCTTTTGACAATGTCCCGTTGTCAAAATGCTTCATGCTGGTTTAATAATAAAAAAGCTCTGAAGAAAAACTGGAAGTTTTTCGGTCTTTTGAGAGTTCCTGCTCTCCCCCCCAAGGCTCCCAGATGGTTTAAATGGTATCTCTTACTTCTTAAGCCCACTGAGGCCTCATTAATGCAGTACGACACTTACTACCTTAGTACCTGCACTTTGTAAGAATATAGTGTGAGTGAAGACAAGGTTTAGAGAGAAAAAGGGCTTCATCTATCACTCTTTCTCTTATCTCTGGGAAAGAGAGGCATGTGCTGACTGCATTGTCTCCCTTTTAAATATGTAGGTACACACACCCACGCATGCAAGCACACTCTCACACACTTTCTGGTTAAACACGCGCACGCACACACACAGAAATCACATGTACAGGCATGCATTAACATGCCCATGTACACAAACTGTCACAGGCACACACATTACACGCACATATTCAATCTCCAGGGGGGCTCAAGACCATACGCTTGGAAAGTAGATTCTCTCCTTGGAGACTCCATAAAAAGCTACTTTGTGCAGTGTATGCTATATATGTGTGTGTGTGTGTGTGTGTGTGTGTGTGTGTGTGTCTTTTATAGCCTTAAGCTTTACGAAAAGCCTCTTTTTGCAATTGGACAAATGTTATCACTGACCATCATATCAATAGAGAGAGAGAGAGAGAAAGAGAGCGAGAGAGAGAGAGAGAGAGAGAGAGAGAGAGAGAGAGAGAGAGAGATAGGGTGTGCAAGCCACTGTGCATACTTATGTGTGTGTGTCTCTGTGTTCATATTCCTTTATTGTTTCATAAGACGCCAGCCCTTTGAGGTATCAGATAAAGGCCAAAATCTGAGCATGCATGCTTGAGTCTGCTTGTATGCTGTTTACTTGAGTGTGTGTGTGTGTGTGTGTGTGTGTGTGCGTGTGTGTGTGTGTGTGTGTGTGTGTGTCAAAGGGTTATCAACAGTAAAAGGGACCCAGTTGTTCCTGCTAGTTTGGGATATTTTTTGTTGGCTGTGCTGAGAGACTCTGAGACGCTTTTTGTTGCTTTCTATCTCAAAAAAAAAAATCGGAGATCAATGTTTTCAACTATGGTCCTTTCTCTATGTTTAGTCAAGAAACAGCTTGCCTGATTTTAGCCGCCAAGAAAAAATCCATATTTCCACTTCTCAGTTTGTATAAATGACGTGGTAATGGCTATTTGTGGTAATTGCTGCACTGCTGAAAAGTCACATCTGAAACGCTGACGTTCACAATCAATGTTTTTCATCTCCAGAAAGTCAACTTTTGAAGTATTAAGAACAACAGGCTGATTTTTTTGTTTTGCCCATGCATTTCTGAAAGTATTAAATAGGTTTTGGTTGTCAGTGCCTGAAGCCTCATGTCAAATTTCTATTCAAGTGAAGAAGAAAACAGGAAGACAGCAACATTTAAATAACAGGGTTTACATGCAACAGTGGTCTCACACGGCCAGACACTCACAGCAGTGAGTGTGTGCATGTATGTGTGTGTATGTCCTCATGTTTGCCAATTAAAATGTCACACCAAACAGGCTGAGTGTTATCAAGTCATCGCTGTTTTGAATTTTCAAATTAAAATATCTCAGCTCTCAAAATGTCCCTTCACTTTCTGTCCAAACCAGTGTTTCCATTTTCAGAGTCACACATGGAAATATTTATATTTATATTTATATTTATATTTATATTTATATTTATATTTATATTTATATTTATATCCATTCTAGTGTTAACCTGGAGGTGTGTGTGTCTGTGTCCTTCCATGCATGTCTCTGTGCATGCGTATATGTACATGTGTGTTTGTAGGTGGACCGTACGGAGGTGATCCGTAGCAGTATCAACCCGGTTTTCTCCAAGATCTTCCTGGTGGACTTCTACTTTGAGGAGGTCCAAAGGCTCCGCTTCGAACTCCACGACATCAGCTCCGCCCACAACGGGCTTCGCGATGCCGATTTCCTGGGAGCTATGGAGTGCACCTTAGGACAGGTTAGTGCACCATAGGACAGGTTAGTGCACCTTAGGACAGGTTAGTGCACCTTAGGACAGGTTAGTGCACCATAGGACAGGTTAGTACACCTTAGGACAGGTTAGTGCACCATAGGACAGGTTAGTACACCTTAGGACAGGTTAGTGCACCATAGGACAGGTCAGTACACCTTAGGACAGATTAGTGCACCTTAGGACAGGTTAGTACACCTTAGGACAGGTTAGTGCACCATAGGACAGGTTGGTGCACCTTAGGACAGGTTAGTACACCTTAGGACAGGTTAGTGCACCATAGGACAGGTCAGTACACCTTAGGACAGGTTAGTGCACCATAGGACAGGTCAGTACACCTTAGGACAGATTAGTGCACCTTAGGACAGGTTAGTACACCTTAGGACAGGTTAGTGCACCATAGGACAGGTTGGTGCACCTTAGGACAGGTTAGTGCACCATAGGACAGATCAGTACACCTTAGGACAGGTTAGTGCACCTTAGGACAGGTCAGTACACCTTAGGACAGGTCAGTGCACCTTAGGACAGGTTAGTGCACCTTAGGACAGGTTAGTACACCTTAGGACAGGTCAGTGCACCTTAGGACAGGTTAGAGCACCTTAGGACAGGTCAGTACACCTTAGGACAGCTTAGTGCACCTAAGGACAGGTCAGTGCACCTTAGGACAGGTCATTACACCTTAGGACAGGATAGTGCAGGTCAGAGCATTAGGATCGGTGAGTGCACCAGCAGAGTGCATTTGACCAGTGCATCACATAGGTATTATGTTTATCATTGTGGAGGAGCATGTGAGTACATGTCATGCTTGAGCTTTAATGGCAGCTTGTGTGCTTTCAGTTTAGGTTAGGGTTACCTACTGGAGCATAACCGTGCGTAAAGTTCCTTGATCTTGCTCGTATGATCTTGAAAGTATGTACCAGGTAATGTGCTATAATTAGGGTGACTCTGCACCTTTCAGGTTAGAGAGGCCAACTGTGCAGTGTATGGAATCCTAATTTGATCTGAGGTCAGCTAATGTCACCGTCTGGCTTATACACTGCTGCCAATATGCCCTTGAACCCTTACTTAAAGTGCTGAGGGTGCTTTAAATGCATCAGGGTTTGAAAGCATTTCTATGTGTCATTACATATGCTAAAAAGGCATTTCCATTCAAAGTGGGTATCAAGTGCCTCTTCTTTCTGATCTCGTTATAATTAATATGTGTTGTACAGAATATCCAAGGACACAGGAAAATATCAGATATCAGGGCAAAAATAAAAGGAAAATTACACAGGTATGGTCTACTCGCAGAAGAGCAATTGTGTTTAATGAAATTACGGCTGATTGCCCCTTTGGATGGGAAGGAGATTGAAACGAAGGAGAGAGTTCTCCACTCAGGAAGCAGTGATCTTAAAGGTCCAGGCCCCCATGGAGTCTGGTGAGAATTTTCTTTTGTTCCACCAGACTCCATTTCTCATTGTCAGACTGAGATAGTTGGTAGAATTGAGATAATTGACCTGGAAGAGGAAGGTTTTGAATGTAATACAGATCTTGACAGAGAGACAGAACTGGGATCAACATGCTGCCAGCACTTTGTTTGTGCGAGGACAACAGCATTGTGCATTCTGGACACTGCAGCCTATCCACGGCTTTGGCAGATACCTCGGATAAGACGGCATTATATCAATGCAAATAGGAAACACCAGAGGCATGTTGGAGGATTTCAGCAACTGATAGGAAATGGAAAAGCCCAGTCCCTTAACAGAGTGTTGTGGGAATTGATAGAGGGAGAAAGAGAAAGAGAGAGAGAAATTGTCTGCTTGTTTGTTACAGTATGTGAGCTGATTCTGGGCAGTCTCTTTCTCTCTCTCTCTGTATGTGTGTGTGTGTGTTTTGGTGTTTGTTTCAGATTGTCTCACAGAGGAAACTGACCAAAGCTCTACTCAAGCAGGGAAACACTGCTGGGAAGTCTTCCATTACGGTAGGACTCTGATTCCCCCGAGGCATGAACACACACATAGGCGCGCACAAACCCACACAGCAGAAATACAACAAATACACACAAAAGCACACTCACACACAACAACAACCCCACCAGGGTGCATCTTCACACGCGGAAATGCACCCAATGCGTGCATACACACACACACACACACACACACACACACACACACACACACATGCTCAAATACTCGGAAAGATGATAATTAAGTTGATGATGTTGGCTGTTCAAAGTGTTTTGTTCCTCATTTCCATCTCATTTCCGCTCCCCTCCTTTCTTCTTCTGCTCTCTCTCTCTGCCCCACTCTCTCTCAATCTCTCTCTATCTGCCCTCCCCTCTCTCTTTTCTCTCTCTCTCTGTCTCTTTCTCTTTCTGGCTCTCCCTCTCTAAAGGTAACAGCAGAGGAGTTGTCCGGTAATGATGATTATGTTGAACTCTCCTTCAGTGCTCGTAAGCTAGACGACAAGGTTTGTGTGTGTGTGTGTGTGTGTGTGTGTGTGTGTGCATCTTCAAAGAGTGTTAATTAGTGTGTGCCTTCTGATGCGAGAGGAGTTAATATGTGGAAGGACGGCTTTGTGTGTGTGTGTGTGTGTGTGTGTGTGTGTGTGTGTGTGTGTGTGAATAAGTGGCTATGGGCGAAGGAGTGTAGGATTTAGTGATGTAGCAACTTAATAAAGTGAATACACACACACGCACACACACACACATTTAAAACCACAATCTGGCATTAGCGGGGGCATGCTGAGATAGGTGGGCTAATCAGTCCCCCCACCCCTCCAATCCCCATTACCTCACCCACCCACCACACACACACACACACACACACACACACACAAACACAGATAACTATATTAATTTTCGGCAGCCACATGCACGCACACAGACATGCGCACAGACACGGATGAATAATCCAAACAAGTTGTGCCAGAGGGGGAGGATGGAAGAGTGGGAGGGGAGGGGCCCGACGAATTGGAGAGGACAGGAAAGGGATGTGTATAAGAAACAAGGAAGAAAGCAAGAAAGAGGGGAGAGAATGAATGATTCTGTTAGCGTATGAATGATTCATGGTGATCAAAGGGAGCTCGGAGGCCTTACGTATGTGTTTTGTCTCTGAAGGATTTCTTCAGCAAGTCAGACCCTTTTCTGGAGATCTTCAGAATAAATGATGACGGGACTGGGTCACTCGTACATAGAACTGAGGTATGGCAACTGCACACACACACACAGCAAATAAATCACAATTATTTAATCATAGGTCTAAAACAGTCAAGTTCATCTATCTGTGTGTGTGTGTGTGTGTGTGTGTGTGTGTGTGTGTGTGTGCGCAGACTATCATGAACAACCTGAGTCCAGTGTGGAAATCCTTCAAAGTTTCCTTGAACACACTCTGCAGTGGCGACCATGAGAGAGAGCTAAAGGTGAGTCTGTAACTCTACCCTTCCCACAAAAGAGGCTGCAGCAGGATGTGATAACGGCAACATAATCCCAACATAACGAAACATAATTGCAACATTAGCTCAATATGATTATACCCTGTCTACAGCAGTATATATACACCGACAGCCTTTTACCGTGAAACAGGTCTGCAGGGGATGTGGCATTGCTGGAAATCCAGACCCCATCGGCTCTGCACACTTCATTATTTTAGCTCCCCAGTGAAACACAATGCATATTTAGCAACCAAAAACATAGAGCTAGTGGAGGGAGAGTCAAGGCTATAAAGCACACAATGCCTACCAGCCAGGCATTTCTGCTGCAAGGTGTTCTACGTTGTGCAGCATACAAATGCCAGGGCAGAAGATTAGAAATACATAGAGGATAGTCCAAGTGTGAAGTACGCACAAGAACATAACTTCACCCTAATTCAACTTTAACCTATTGGTTGATCTAATATCAATTACCATCACATAGCCTCACCAAACCTAATGTAATGTTACCTACCTTAATGTAACAGCTCTGACACAAAGCCAACATGCCTGTTAAAAGAAGCTTTTAAACAGAGGTGTCCTTTCCAGTGCAATGGGACCGGAGGAAAAACCTACCCAACCTAACTATCACCAAACCTACAACCACAACTTAACCTTTAAAGTTACCGTAAACTAGTTTCGTCTAGCGTAATGTAGCCCTGGCCTAACCAAACACAGATCACAGAACAGCTCCAACCCTCCTCTTCTAGTTCCTCCAGCAGGTCATGTGCCGTCTGATGTCACAGCGTTATTTAAGGAGCCTGGTCGGTGTGAAAGAGCTCAGCAGTTGTCCTAAACTCTCACCTTTACTTGCCAGAATAGATCTGTGTGTGTGTGTCTGTGTGTGTGTGTCTGTGCATACTCATGTGTGCGTGCATGTATGAAAGCGGCTCTAAACAGTTACTCTTACCATGAATAAGCATGAGCTTGTTTATTAAAAATTCAGAAGCATCTTAACTCTGTATGGCTCCTGACAGCAGGGGAAAGGGCTTACACACACACACACACACACACACACACACACACTCAGACTGACATACACAAGCGCGCCATCGGCTATGGTTTCCAGGGCTACCGGTTTGAAGCGTCAGAGCTATAGTGAGAAATAGCAGGGAAGAGATTTCTATTCAGCAGTCTCCTAACTGACCAATGCATAAATGCATAATCCTCCATGAGAGAATCTGGCTGTCCCTCCTTTTTGTTTCTCCCTGTATAAGTTCCTCCACCTCTTCACCTCTCCGCCTCTCTGGTCCCGGTTCCCTCCTCTCTCTCCATCCAACAGTTAGTATTCAGTGAATGGAACGGAGCTTCTTCATTTTTTCATCACCCTGTCACACAGAGCTCTCAGCGACTTGAAAGCGGAAGCAAGGACACAAAGGCACATATAGTACTCTCTCTCTCTCTCTCTCTCTCTCTCTCTCTCTCTCTCTCTCTCTCTCTCACACACACACACACACACACATATACATATTATACATATTATCACACACAAAGGGAAACACTTCAGATGTAGGCAAGGTTACGTGGCAGCTTGAGTGGAAGACAGGAAATAAGAGGATTACTGCTGGGCCTTGTCTTTAATCAGACGTTGATGGACTGGGTTGATGGTCTGACCGCTGCTTGTTGTGCCGACGGACACTCACACAAAAAAAGGTCACCAAGCGCTACAAAGCAAGGCCTCATTTACAGCCATTCTACCTTTGTCTAAGGTGTCAGGAAGAAGCATTTCCGTGTGTGTGTGTGTTTATGTGTGTGTGCTTACATCTGTGTTTATTGATTCAATTAATTGATGATGACTGATTGTTGACATCCCAGATATTGGCCCCACATACACACACACACACACACACACACACACACACACACACACACACACAGAGCTGTCTCTACAGCTGAGTCCCTCTCAGCATCTTCAGATTAATATTTCACTGCTCCTTTGCCCCCCCACCAACACCTGCTTATCAATCATTCAACATGGCATTTCCCTGCATGTCTGCGTGTGCATGTGTGTGCCGGTGTGTTTCGGTGTCAGTGTGTGATGTTCCAGAGAAACTCAAACTGAATGTGTGTGTCTTTGTGTGTGTGTGTGTGACTGTGTGTGTGTGTGTGTGTGTGTGTGTGTGTGTATGTGTGTGTGTATGTTTTTGCTGCAGTGCACAGTATGGGACTGGGACTCAAATGGAAAACATGACTTTATTGGAGAGTTTCAGACCACCTTTAAAGAGCTGAGAACAGAACAGGAGGGAAAACAGGTAAAAACTTGCACACGCACACACACACACACACACCACACCTCAAATTGCACTAATATGTATGTGCGTCTGTGTGTGGTGTGTGTCCAAATCCAGTGGGAATGTATCAACCCTAAATACCAGATGAAGAAGAAGAACTACAGAAACTCTGGCGTTGTCATTCTCAACCACTGTAAGGTGAAGCAACACGATCACGGTCCAAATCTTCTTCTTCCTCCAGCCTCTCCCTTTTTACGTCTGCTTTTCTGATGCATCTATCATGCATCATCAAACATCGACTGCAACTACTTCCACCTCAAACTTTTTTTTCCCCCACTGTATATCATCAGTTGAATTTACATGGCCTAAATTTTGTCCTTTCTACTGACAGATCATAAAAATGTATTCCTTCCTGGATTACATCATGGGAGGCTGTCAAATTCAGTTCACAGTAAGCACGTACATGCACGTATCATTTCTGTGATACTTACAGCTGCGAGTCAGTGTGTGTGTGCATGCTCACTCATGCCGTGTGTGTGTGTGTGTGTATCTGTCTCAGGTGGCCATAGACTTCACAGCATCCAATGGGGACCCCAGGAATAGCTGCTCCCTCCACTACATCCATCCCTACCAGCCCAACGAGTACCTCAAGGCCCTGGTGGCCGTAGGGGAGATCTGCCAAGACTACGACAGGTAGGAACCACTCCATCGAGCATCATTCACCAAATGCTGGCACAGACACACACACACACACACACACACACACACAAAGCTTAATTCCCTTTGGAGCCAAATCTGCCAAGTTTGAGGAAGGACGATGAGAATAACAAGCCTTTTTGATAAGCAGTCACTTTCATATACAATCAAATGTCTTATTGATAGATAATACAGCACGTAATATGATCAACCATCATTATTAGGACTGTGTGTTTTGATAAGCAGGATCTCAAGCAAAGAGGTCCAGTTTGTTGCTTTGTAATCAAATTAACTAGTGACTTCTGGTGCCAAAAAAGCACTCCTCGGTTACTGCAGACAAACACTCGGTTAACCAATCAATTTATTTATTTATTTATTTGGAGAGCACAAAACGTTTGATTGATGGTTAGAAGCTGAATGTCAATCTTACCGGATTTGTTACATTGCTATGGTTACAGCACTACCACAGTGAAGCCCGGATACCTGTTACAGTCGTTTCTATGGTTACAGTTCTGCTACAGTGTAGCCATGGATGCTAGCTACAGACGTTTCTTTGGTTGCAGTCATCCTGAACTGTTTTTTCTTTTGGTGGAAGCTTGTAAATTATTTGAGCTTGTAATAAACTCCAAAATGGCCAAAAAAGTAATCATGATCTGAATCTCAAAACTCATGTCCATTCTTCATCCCCTCCCTCTTTATTTCTCTCCATCATTTCTCTAGCGATAAGATGTTTCCAGCGTTTGGTTTTGGAGCACAGATACCACCTGACTTTAAGGTAAGATATTCTCTCAGGATGTGTGTGTGTGTGTGTGTGTGTGTGTGTGTGTGTGTGTGTGTTTGGTGGCAGGGGGAATTCTGGCTAGATTTGTCTATTTTGGAAGTGCTGCTTGTTTTTGATCGAAATGAAAGGCATCCGTCAGCCTGTAAATTGGACTGAAAATGTGTTGAGTGTTTGCTTTACCGTGGCAGTAAATGTGTTTCTCTGCCTTGCTTGAAGGTTTCACACGATTTCGCTGTGAATTTTGATGAAGACAATCCCGAATGTGCCGGTGAGGTGTTACACACACACACACACACACACACACACACACAGCACACACACACACACCTCTCTTAACTTGAGCCTACCCAAACTTTTTTGTCTTGCAGAGAGCTATCTCACACACACACACACACACACACACACACAGGATATCACTGCTGTATGGCTCACTCATCTCTCTCTTTGTCACTCTCATATTTCTCCCTCTATATCTGTCTCTGTCCCCACTCTCTCTCTCTCTGGTTCTTTATCACACAAACACACACACACACACACACACAGCTGGGTGATTTGTCCCTATGCTGCAGAAAGTATTTTTGGCTCTAAAACAGAGAGAACAACAACACAATCTGTATGTGTGAAATGGGCCTCTCCTCACACAGCTGCACTCCTGCCGTGAAGGTGTGTGCATTGTGTTTGATTGTTGGTGTGTGTGTGTGTGTGCGGGTATCAGTGGAGTAAGCATTAAGCCTGTTATCTAAGGAAATGTTTCCAGTGTGTTTGAAAAGTCACCTTGGGGTGTGAGTAATGACATTGGATGTGTCCGTGTCCGTGTCCGTGTCCGTGTCCGTGTCCGTGTCCGTGTCGTGTCGTGTGTGTGTGTGTGTGTGTGTGTGTGTGTGTGTGTGTGTGTGTGTGTGTGTGTGTGTGTGTGTGTGTGTGTGTGTGTGTGTGTGTGTGTCTGTGTTGCAGGCATCCAAGGTGTAGTGGAGGCCTACCAGAACTGTCTCCCTAGGATCCAGCTGTACGGGCCGACCAACATTGCCCCAATCATCCAGAAAGTGGCCTCCTCCGCCTCCGAAGAGATGCACACTAAAGAAGCCATGGTGAGAGAGAGAGAGAGAGAGAGAGAGAGAGAGAGAGAGAGAGAGACGGAGAACACCGGGAGAGGGGCATGAAAATCAGGAGTCTCCCGGGACAACCAGGAGGGCTGTCAAGTAACACAGTTAGTTGCCCAGATACAGAGAAAGTCCAAATCATATTGACCATCTTCAAAATAAGACAAATGACGAGGGAAGAGAGATTAAAAGTAAAACAAATGAGAGGAGGTAAAAGAGGGAGATAGAAAAAGAAAGAGCAAAAAGTGATGAATTGAAACAGTGATTGATATTAATTTAATTCCACTCGTAAATTTTAGAGCACAAATTCCTCTCTCCCTTAATGTCTCCTACTTCCCCCGCTGCTCTCTTGTGGATTAGAATGACTTTTATTCAAATTACTTTCTGACAAGAAGCCATCTAACAAGTATTTCTGCCTCCCGCCTACTCGTCCCATCCCCTCTCATAAACCTTGTTCCCCGACCGCCCTTCCTCCCCTCCTCCCTCTCCCCATGACCCTCCTTCCTCCCTTCTTCCACCAACAACTGTCCCTATCACTTCATCACCTCCCTGTCCCTCTATCCTCTTCTCCCCACCTCCCCCTCCCCACTCATCCCTCCATCCCGCAAACAGGAGTACTTCATCCTGCTGATCCTGACGGACGGCGTCATCACCGACATGGCGGACACGCGGGAGGCCATCGTGCACGCCTCACACCTGCCCATGTCTGTCATTATCGTCGGAGTGGGCAACGCCGACTTCACCGACATGCAGATGCTGGACGGGGACGACGGGATCCTGCGCTCCCCCAAGGGCGAGCCCGTCCTCCGCGACATCGTCCAGTTCGTCCCGTTCAAGGACTTCAAACACGTGGGTGGCGATGGCAGTGGTGGTGGGGATGAGATTGGTCAGGGAATTTCTGGAATATCGTGGAATTTTGACATGTATTCCAGATAGTGAAAGTCAGGGAATGTGATCAATTCTAACAGAATTTTACAAATGGGTAACTTTACAATATAGAATATAGGAATATAGAATGTATTTTAGAACTCATTTTTCTACATTTTCTACACTCTAGAACCTTTAGAACTTTTCTGAGCTGAAAAAAAAATGTAGGTCATGGAAGTTTACATCAGGGCTACCATGGTTACGTTAGGGACACTGTATCTGTTGTACGTTACTGCAGGATTTTCCAAACAAGGGAGGAGGAGAGGGGACAGGTGATGACAGTGCGGCAGTGGCATTTAAAAAGTGTGACTTCTACAAAGGCTCCATCTGTGTGTGGGTGGTTGTGAGCGTGTGTGTGTGTGTCAGGGGGTAACAAGTGTGAGTTTGTGGGCGTAATATGCTTGTTGCGCTAGTCAAAACACATCAGCTATCTGCTCACTGTTTAGGGCCTCTGTGTGTGTGTGCATGTGTGTGTGCATGTGTGTGTGCATGTGTGTGTGCGTGTGTGTACGGGCGCACGTTTGTGGGTGTGCGTGTGTGTGCATACATGTCACTGGAGGAATTAATTGTGTCTGACTTTGACAGGGTCTGTTTGGCTGGGTCTGTTATGGTGAGTTATGGTGTGTGACAGGTTGAGAAATCAATCAATTACATCCCAGCTAAACGAGAGAGAGAGAGAGAGAGAGAGAGAGGAGAGAGAGAGAGAAAATACCACAACAAATGGAAGGAGGTCGAGAAAAGGATATACCAAATAGTACAGAGAAAGAGAGGGGGGGGGGGGGATGAAGGAGAAAGTTTGGAAGGAAAGAGGGAGACAAAACAGAAAGAAAGAGGGCGAGAGATAACGCTGCATGAGAGGGAAAAAAAGGAAAACAGGAGACGGGGAGCTAAAGACAAAAGGGAGTTAGGGAGTGTGTGACAGAGGTGGAGAGGTGATTTTCTGCTCTGTCGTTTCTTTTCAGAAGGGATTAGCAGGACAAAGCTGCTGTGTGACAGGCAGAGTGGGGGATAACAGGTAGATAGGAGAGGAGGAGAGACAGGAGGAGGGAGGATGGAAATGAGAGGAGGAGGGTGAATGCACTTTGATGGCATATTGTCTCAGGAATTCATGCAAGATGAAGAAAGACTTTGAGGATTCGGAAGTGTGTACAGCGAGGGAGCGTGTGTGTGCATGCAGGCAAGTAGCTGGCCTATATGCATGACTACAGGTATGTGTGTGTGTGTGTGTGTGTGTGTGTGTGTGTGTGTGTGTGTGTGTGTGTGTGTGTGTGTGTGTGTGCAGGCATGTAGTGTAATTTTTATTTTGTTCAAGTAAAGGTACTTACTTCAGTGTTTCCAGGTTAGGGCAATTTAAACCTCTATTGCAGTGGTTCTCAATCCAGTCCCCAATTAAAGTATCATGAAAACCTGAAGCCTCTAATTGGTTCAAGGGGTCCTTGAGGACTGGATTGAGAACCACTGCTCTATTGTACTACATTTAAAAGTAAATATTTTATCTTTTACTACATACATTTACACAGTACAGTACATGTACATTTCATGCTAGAGATATTTTGATGAAAATCATATTTAGCTTATAAAACTTGATTGTAAAATTGATAAAAGTGATTAACTTTCTAACTTAGGGAAAGCAGGAACAAGCATAACTGGACCATCGGCCATTTTAGTTTAACTTGTAGAGCTTAACGCTTTGTACATCAAACATGTACTTTTGATACTTATGTAAGTATAATCGGGTGCTTTCATACATGCTTTTTACCAATTCACAGGATCTGATGTGATAGTCCCTTGTGCCATGTTGGGTTAGCACCTATGTTGAAACCAAATGTGGATGTTAGAGGAAAAAGGGGGAGAGCAAGTGTGTGTATTGGGGCTATCAAGGGGGGTCCTCCAATCACAGATGTTTTGTGTGTGTGTGCGTGTGTGTGTAGTGTAACCTCTCCCTCTCCGTGTGTTTCCAGGCCTCCCCGGCTGCCCTGGCTAAGAGTGTTCTGGCAGAGGTCCCTAACCAGGTGGTGGATTACTACAACTCTAAAGGCATCAAACCCAAGTGTTTGTCTGACTATGAGTCCACAAGGACCTTCAGCCCCTGACAGTGGACTACACACACACATACACACACACAACACACACACTTATATATATATACATATATGTACTGTATAATATACACAAAAGCACAAATACACACACACACAAACATATACACACTCATCCCATACCCGTCATACATACAGTAGCCTAGCTCAGAGAATTAGCTTGTTCTGGTGAATTTGAACTATTCCATTGATGACTATTGCATGTTTGCCACAATGGCGTCATCTGGGAAATTATTACTATCTATATCAGAGATATGTTTATAGAAATAAGAGTCTCTTGAACCAGCATGCAGACTGAAACCATAGCACACCCAAAGAAATGACACTCCTACCTTATTTAGATAACTAGCAAGTACATAGACCAACGGGTCTATGAAGAAGCAAGGCAGATTTTGTGAGTACATAACCCCAAAAGCTTAGAATTAGCACCGCAAATGTAACTCTATGGGAATGGTAGCATCCCTGCTAGTCTATTTCAAAAATGCATGCATAAGTCAACTCTAGATGATTACTAGCCACTTGCTAGTTATGAAATAAAGTATCTTTGTCATCTGAGTGACATTCAGGGTTGCCTTGGGTGTTTTGGGTTCTTTTCTACAGATTTGTTGAGATTTTGCTAAATGGAAATGAACAAATGAATAATTGTAATAATTTCTTAACCTTCTTACATTGTAAAGAGTCTGGGGAGGATAGCCAAGCGTGTGTGGTAGACACTCATCTGTGTGCTGAAGATCGTTTTTTCTGTATTCTGCATGTGGATTATAATAAAGACATGATGGTTTTCTCCCTTGGGTGTGGTCTGCTGTTTGTGTGTGTGTGTGTGTGTGTGTGTGCGTGTGTTTGTGTGTTTGTGTATGTGCAGACAGCACAATGGTCTGTAGAAAGAAAGAAAGAAAGACTTTTGATGTTCTTTAATAGACCATCTCACTTAAAAAGCCAAAAAGAAAACAAAAAACGCAAACCATGCTCATAGACAACAAACTTATAAATAAATAAAAATTATAGAATTATAGAAACCATGCACACGCACGCACACACACCCAGTCTCTCTCTCACACATGCACACAAAAATAAAAATGAAAATAAAAAATAAATCAATATAAATAAAAACCTAAGCACCAGCAACCCACAGAAGCACAGCAACAATTTAGATGCCTTCAGACTTTCTGTTCCCACAGTACATATTGCATTGCCCAAACCCCAGACATTTACAAAGGATACATCATCATTCTTTAGGGAATAAAACATATATTCCACCCCAAGGCGCGCAGAGACCAAACCTTTAAAGATGGCCACAGCATTTGTAGGACCTGTACCCCTCTCCAAAGAAAGAAAGAAAGAAAGAAAGAGCAGGTGGCAGCCTGTTTGTGTGTGTGTGTGTGTTTGTGTGTTTGTGTGTTTGTGTATGTGCACACAGCACAATGGTCTGTAGAAAGAAAGAAAGAAAGAAAGAAAGAAAGAAAGAAAGAGCAGGTGGCTGCCTGTTGTTTGAATGGATTTATTTGTCTCAGCCCAGCATCCATCTGTCTACCTCTGTGCTACTGAATATGCAGACCTGGACTCTAGGTAGGTACTTCTGAATAATCACAGATATCACTCACACATTCTTACAGACTAACTAAATTGCAATACACACACACACACATATTTTACACACACAAATAATGCTGGCCCACAGACACTTTCATGCACAAATAGCCTCTCTCTCTCTCGCTCTCTCTCGCTCTCTCTCTTGCTCCATACCCATACACTCAAATTGTAGAGTAAATTACCACACTAATCTCCATAAGAATCACAAGGGCAAAGCAAAGTTAGACTATCCTGAGAATAATCCCTATGCGTGCTTCAGTCGCTGACAGTCATATCAGTATTCCAGACATGAACACACTGATGTCTGTGTTGCCATCTCTCTGCCATCAGAGCCCTGGCGCACCAAGTTGGACTGCTGTGGAAATAAAGTCTGTTGCAAACTGCTTGGGAGCAAAAGTATTAGAATGGACATGCATTATATATTCAATTTGATTTGATTTGATTCAACACTGTTCTGTCTATTCTATTCTATTCTATTCTATTCTATTCTCATGGTACAGCAGATATTTGCAAGTACTGTTATATTCAAACAAGAAGCAGTTGCATTGGCTGTGGCTCTGCCGCTGCAAATAGCCACAAAATTATATTTTACACCATGATGGTTTGATGGCCTTCAGTCCACATGGGCTACCTTGTGATGTCCACCAACTTTTGTACATATCAAATAAGTCCTTGGACAATACAAAATGGCCCTAATAGGGCAGTTTTATGCCATGAAATGGTACAGTGAAGCATAAGCGTGTACTGTTCCATCTATAAATATATGTGTATGAACATATATATATATATATATATATATATATATATATATATTGCAATAATTTAGGCCACATATGATGGCCTTTTTCCACATTAGCTGCCAGATTAAAATACATTTTTAACATTGTTTTTGGTGGGCCAAATGTAACATATCCTCATCATCATAATTTTTATATAAATAAATATATAAATATAAATATGTTTATATGTATATTAACATAATAATGAATAGCTTTACAAGTAAACTGTGCGCTGTTGCCCGGACAGCTCAGTCGGTAAAGCATGAGACTCTCAGTGTCATGGTCGTGGCTTCGATCAACACAAAGCGTCAAGTACCTTTGTACGTCGCTTTGGATAAAAGCGTCTGCTAAATGACTGTAATGTATTGTAACGTAAGAAAATCTCACATTATGCGGAACCTTTGTCATGAGCCACCGCGCACCGGAACTATTTTCATCACGTACCGGAAGTAACCAGGGTGACATTTGACAACAGGACGAATGTGAAGGCGTGGGTTCGCATAAGATGCGAAAACCCTAATATACGTACATAGTATTTATTTTATATACGAATACGCGTGTTGATAAAAACCGGAATGGCGGCGTGGAGCTGCCGGTTTCTGCTTCAGCGGGGAGCTCGAGTGATTTCTCTCCGAGCGGGAGCAGCAGCTGAAAGGTTGCTAATGCTAACTCTAGCTATGCTGCTTTAAGAAGCTAACGTTAACTCCACCATGGAACTTTCTGTAGGACACTGTAGCACTGTGCAGTTTAGCAAGTGATAATTCAGTCATGTCCGCGCAGTGTTGTGCTGGCGTTCTCAATTTAGTATAGAATTGGTTGTTGACAGGAGAAAGCTTTGATTAGTAATAACTGTAACGAAATAATACTATAATTTCCCTATATTCCCTATAATTAGTTAGTGTCTGCGGTACTCAGTAGTGACCTTATGATACATTATTTCTTATCTTCTATCGCGTTATTAGGGGTTTCTCAAGAGTTTGAACTATAAAAGCTGTTATGTTTGTAATGTTTGTAGCCTTCTAAAATGTTATTTTATTAATTATTTTAATTACTATAGTTCTTTATTGTTAGGTATATGTTGACAGGTTGTGAATTATTATTAATTTCTTCATCTAATGCCTAATTATTAAGATGGACATGCTGTTGGAAAAGAGAACAACTGATGTCCTACTGCAGGATACTAATGACAAATAATATAGCTTAATATTTTGGTCGTCATCTGCAGGATGCACAGACTTCTGAATGGGCAAGTGCTCAAATGACTTAAAAGGGCACTGAATTTTATTCAAGACGGACTTCAACAGCAGCTAACATTATGTATGACTTTCTCTCACCGTCTTTTGACTTTTTATCAAGCTACGCAACTTAAGGCATTACTAGGCAGTGGAGTGAAGAGGCAGGAGTGAAGAGACAGGCTCAGCATCAGCAGATTAATCACTGCTGTCTCATGCAATACCTCTGTTTATCTCACTGGTTGGTTCAACTAGCCTAATGGGGCCAAGTGGCATGAGATCTGACCTGCGTCAGAGGCAAACTACATTGAGATCATAAGACAGACCAAGGTAGTGTGCATAGGTTATGCAATAAATAAATCAGCAGTCCAAAAGAAGGCACTGTGCTCAAACACCAGTTGGGCACGGTTGTTTGCATGTACCTAGTCAGCCTGGTTGTGCATGTAAGTGATGGACTTGATGTCAAAGATCAGACTGTAGCCAATTTGAGTAAATCTTTATCTTGCAGTCCTGTCCTGGCACTGGGTTGTGTTCGGACAGTGAAGACCACTACGTGGTTTGATGAACACCTCACAGAGGACAACCAGGAGTACATGAGGAAGAGCTTAGGGGGGGAATACAAAAGACAGACAGCTGACAAGCTCAACCCACTCAAAGATGAGCCCTGGCCAAGACGTGAATGGACGGAAGGTAGGTATCATGATAGGTGTGTGTGGGTTTTTGTGAGAGTTGGCTTAGTCCATCATGGGTCCTCTTTCTGTTGCCCCTCACTACCACTGTATCTCCATCTGTCTTGTGTCCAGGAAGTCGAAGAGTTGGGTTGGTAGCAGTGAAGTTGGGGATGGCTCCTGTCTGGACCACAACAGGAGACAGACATGTAGTGACCATGTTACAGGTAACACACATACACACACACACCCATTCCTGAGTCCCATTTTCTGCATTTCTTTAATGTTTCATCACAACAACCTCAAGCATTCCTCAGGAGCGATAATACATGTGTATGGTTAGTATTCACAATGAAGTGACTGACAGGTCAAAGCAGCAGTCAGATAAATTGGATTGTTCTGAGGAGTGCAGAAAAATAATTGCAACTATCGAGCAGCTTTGAATTTCACCTACAGGCTTTGATTTTGCATTAGAAGTGCTCTAGTGTACCATGACGAGCCATAGCTTGCTTAGATTTCATCTGTTGTATTCTGCTCAAGGCTTGATCTTAATTAGTAATCAGTTAATGAATAGTTTGAATAGTTTATTGATTAGTGTAATTAATTACACATTTTTTGTTGCTTTTGTAATCAGCCCCGCTAAATATCTGATTAAAGGTGAATTATCCAGAAACGATGATTATGCCCACACGCAGATTCGGCTTTGTCATATTTTGTCGTCTCCCTCTTTCAGTTGACGCAGGCAGGCTCTGAGCTAGACCAAGCTTTATGAGCTACCCTGCATGAAAAAATGGATCTTTAGCTCCCCTGATAATTCACACAGAAGCGCACAGACAAGGCAATTTAATTATCCCAATTTTTAAAGGTCAGAGAAGATGCAGTCGCCAATTTTGAATGTGTAATAGAAGAACTATTGTGTGAAATCATAATGATGAATGACTAATTGTTCAAGCGGTTGCACATGCAGAAGTCACAAGTCGCCTCCCAGGATGCAGTAGGGATGTTCAATAATGAACAATGTAGAGAATTTGTGAGTTAGTGAGCGATTAAACTTTTAAAATTTTAATCGCTCACTAACTCACAAATTCTCTACATTCTCTTACAAAAAGTTGCTGGAAAGGCAAATGCGCTCTTGTCTAATGACAGTTGTTTGAAATACGAATTTGCTTGCATTTAAGTGAATCAAATCAAATCCAGCACTTTTAAGAGTTGTTTTAAAGAAAATGCTTTGTTTGTGAGTTAACCATCACTAATTCAGAGGGCTGATCCAAGCATCCGGATACAATCTGATGTCCAAAAAGGCCTAACATTCCTGTAACAACAAACCTGCGTAATATTAACTCAATCGATCTAACTGTTAATCCATCCTCTGTCTTTCTCCAGGTCCAGGACTGCCATGTAATAAAGTACCTGTCCAAAGAAGAATATGATGGCCACACTGCCGCCCTAGTGGTAGGAGGGAAAAACATATCACCATTCTATGTAAGATTTTTCTCATATCTGTGAAATTGGTTGTGATGGCACATTTTAACATTACCCCAAAACATCTGGCTACAGCTGTTACAAACATGTCCGTTGTCCGTTGACAAGGTATTTGCTGGAAAAATTCTACATACATACATTCTACATAGATACGTAATAAAAATATGAAAATATTAATACAAAATGCATTCATCCGAACATGCATACATATAACGAGTCTACTAGCTAAGTATCACAAGCTTGGTCATAAGTCTTTTTCTGCTAATTTTGATGTATCAAATTAGAAGGGCTGAAGGGAAATGGAAAATTTCAATAAATTATCGAAACAATTTAGCACTCTCTTGAGGCAGAAAGTGTTTTTCACAATGAAGAATTTATTTAAAAAATAGCAATGGAAACTCATTTGTCTATTTAATAACGATGCCGTGAGATTTGCACTCAAAGGGTGTCTGTCAAATTTATCCACCACAACCTCCCAGAAATGTCCTACCCGCAGCCAGTCCCATGTATAAGTTAATTGCATTAGTCAAGTTAAGTTTATTTGTATAGTCCTTAATCACAGTTACAGTATAATAGGGCTTCAAATTATGAAAACAATAAATGACGAAACACAACACCCCCCAACCTCAGACCCTAACTTAGGACAAGGAACAACTCCCATGAAAAGCTTTTAGGAAAACAAATGGAAGAAACCCTGGGAGAGGCTACGCAGAGGGGGAACATAAAGTATACAGAATAAACACAATAAGGACCCTTGGGTGAAACATCCAGATCTGGTGTGGAGCATCAACAGCAGCTCCATCAGCATCATAAGAGTGAGGGATGCCAGCACAGCACAGCCTGTAAACAGACAGGAGACTCACCCATACACAGACAGACTCATTCATGCACTCTCACTCACAGACAGACACGACCAGCATGAGTGGACAGGAGCATATAGACCGAGAGAACAGGACATGCAAGCTAAATGCCCATCGGTAGGAACCTGAGCTAGTGAAGCTAACTGGTCGAACCTTACTCTAAGGAGAAACTGAGCCACTCCCTATGTGCAAAGCTACGTTTGTCTGACTGTAGGGAAAATAAATAGGTTTTTAACCTCAATTTAAAGATATCAATAGAACGTGCCTCTCGGACTGAGGCAGGCAGACTGTTCCAGAGATAGGGAGCCCGGTAAGAAAAGGCTCTGCTACTTGTAGTTTTCTTTTTGACCGGAGGGCGCAGGCAGTATATACGGTGCAACAAGATCTAATAAGATCAGCCTGTGTAATAATTTATATGTTAGCAAAAGCAAACCTAAAGTAGCATCTGGCATGAATGGGGAGCTAGTGTAGTGAGGACAGAATATGGTGGAGTCTTCTGGTTTTGGTTTGACGTTTCTGAATAAGTGCGTTTCTTCGTTTTTATCTACAGATACATTCTACATCCAGGAAGCCTCTTTATTCACTTCAACTTCTATTTTTCTGCACATAACTAGCCAAATGTAGACAATGTGACTTTGTAGGCTACCTAAAACATCATCGGTAAATGTCAGGATTTGTTGTCAGTGTATCAGTATCAGAGGGTGAAACTTTGTATATATGGCTGTATCAGCAAAAAAAAATGGGATGAATAGAATAGATTCATGTTAAATGTATTTGCTGTTTGCAGGAGCCTTGATGGACCTGCGTCAGAGTTTCACACGTTTCAACTTCAC
>JAXDDX010000006.1:1992500-2157500 GCA_034670405.1 Hoplostethus atlanticus | reverse complement strand
GTAGAATTAGAGGAGATGGAGTTGGTGAAGGTGTGGAGAGCTGCTGAAGGGAGAGAAGGTGGGGATGCAGACTGACAAAGGTTGACATTTGTGCATAAGAGGATAAATGAGGACATTAATGTTGCAGCAGGAACTGCTGGGCGATTAAGTCTGTGTGTGTGTGTGTGTGTGTTAGGAAGCGTTTAAAGCAGAAAACATCAAGCTGGGGTTTTAGAGCTCTCTCACACCCCCCTAACCCCCCTTTTTGGTAATAAATAATTTAACCTGAATTGTGTAATGCAAAGTGTTTCACTCGGCTTCATCTCCACTGTAAATGTACCTTCAGAGGCCTGTATTTGATTTACTCCCTCTCCCTGATTGTCTCTGCTCTGTATCTGACAGAGATTTTTGACTTGATGGCAGCAAAACAAGGCTTCCCTTTGAAATACTGACAAGCAGCCGCGACGCCTCACAGGATACCCTGAAACAACAACTGTGGACACACACACTGCCTAGATGCTGTTCCATAACTGAACCCCCCTGTCACACACACACACACGCATAAGATAATAGTTGTCTGTCATTTAGATAAAGATGTGAGGGTGCTGCTCCTGCTCCCCGCAACATGCCACAGCTTGTAGGTCCATAAGGCAGCGGCAGGCTCTTTGAAATGGTAATGATACCATTTGAAAGTCCTGCTCTGTGGAGCTTGCACATCATCAACCTCTCGTGGGGGTGGAGGTGAGGAGGGTAGAGAGGAAAAGAGGGGGGGGTCTCTGCCTGTTAAAGCAGCAGAGCAGAAAGAGAAGACGATGAACTCCAGCCCAGTTTTGTGGCCGTGGTCTTTTCTGTCTGGCTCTTGAGACATTTCACATTCTATACTGGCCACTAGACGCAATCACACAAAGATTATGTAACGGGGACTGTTCTGGGTCAGGACACTCCATCCTAAATGCAGCACATTTCTGCCCAGGCCAGTGTATGGGTGTTCTTTAAAAATCTTTGCACCTGGTTTATCCGAGTGTGTACATTGGTGTGTGTGTTTGTGTGTTTGTGACAGGAGGCCAGAAAGTTGGCTGTTCTTACATCTGATATCCCACCCAACAACTCATGATGAATGAACTGAAGAAAAAATAAAAACACATTGAAAGATTTTATGAATTGAAACATCTACAAAATGTTGTAATGTATTCAGAGGGGCCAGTAAATAAGCTTTGCTATCAATAGCCTTTCAAACACGCTTGTCACGGTCCTATGGCAGAGCAAATCAGCTTGACCCTCATGACTGAAATTACTCCTTGACTGCAGCCATGCGACTTGTTAATGACCAGTGTAGCTAGCAGCAATGCCGAAGACAACATCAATCATAACAGGTGTGTCTTGAAGCTCTGAAATCTTTGCTATCCAGCGGTGCTTTAACGAACTTGCTAACGGGTTGCAAGCGGGGGTGCTGAAGGTGTAAGAGCACACTGTACCGCCTGTCATTACTTGCTTTTCGCAAAGTGGCTTCTCCATCTAACAAGTCGGCAAAGGGTTGAACAGTGGATTCAGTTTGTACATGAGAAATAAACAATCCACACGCCATCTGTCTGGGTGAAAATAAAAAGTAATTTATACTGTATTACTGTACTAACAGCAGTGAGCCATCCTCTTGTCCCCAGACTCTTTCAGATTCAGATCCTATACGCTAGCTCACTGATGCCCTCCAGCAGTCATTTCCTCTTGAGAGGAATAAAAACCAAGCCGCCTTAATTATAAGCAGATAGGTTGGTTGCACAGGTGCAGCCAGATGTAGCTTATATAACACCTTTAACATATAACACCTTGTGTTGCAGGCTTGAAAATTAGATTCCATCCACATTACCAGCACATGAAATCATTTTAAATGTTGCAATGTCTGTTGCATTAGCGTCATTTGATTTTTATTGCATACAGCATGCATGTGTGTTGCTTTGCAGGCCTGCTCTCCCTTCATCCCTCTTTCTTTCCCTCCTTCCCTCATCAGCCACACTGTCTGATACCTGATTCCTAAATGCATCTGTAGCATTTGCATTTGTTAATTCAAGACGTTGGCTAGTTTTGGCTGAATCCGAACTTCTTTGGGAAATCAGAGTGTCTGAGCGGAGGCCAGGTCGTGATTCTGACCCCAGTCTGACATGATGGATCTCCTCCTCTTCTTCTGCTGGCTCAACACATAGGAGATCTGATTTCCATTAGTAAAGAGGACAAACACACACGCACGCACACACCCACACACACAAAAGTGCATTCTGTCTCTCTCCTTCTATCGTTCTCCTACACACAATTACACACACACACACACACACAAACACGCTCTTTTAATGCCTCATCAGCTAAAGATTCTCTGTTCCTGATTGATCAATGCTTCCTGCGTGTGGCCGATGCAGCACTTTGTTCACTTTTACGCAGAAGGTGTTGATGTGACCCGCTTCTGAACACACACACACACACACACAGATCTGAGGCCACATGTTAAACTCTGTGTGTTAAACTGTGTGCATGTGAGTATGCGTGTGTGTGTGTGTGTGTGTGTGTGTGTGTGTGTGTGTGTGTGTGTGTGTGTGTGCTGTGCAATATGAATTATTGAGTGTGTTATTTGAGGGAAAGCTGGCTCTTCAACACATCAGTTAGACAGCCTGTCATGAGGCTGCAGAGACACCACTGGGTAAACAGGAGAGGAGAGACTCCCCGCCTGGCAGCTGGTAATGGAATTTCACATTAACTAATAACAGCAGGCCACGATATCATGAAGCGTTTTTATAAGCTTTCAAGTCAATTAATGTGAGACGTAAAAAAATGAAATAATTTGCTCTCAATCATTTTCAGTAAAAACAGAACATTGGTTTATTAGACTGATTGTAATTACAGGGAGGAAATACGAGAGTCTAAGTGAGATTTGAAGAGAATAATTGAGCGTCACTTTTCAATTGACTGATCTGCTCTTGCACTGCATAATGTTTGGTTTCTGTCATGGCGCATCTGTCATGGAATAAAATAGCAGATTCAAATCCTCGTTATATAATCCATTTATTCGAGTGCTGTCGTCCTGATTTGCTCATCGTAAATAGACAGAGTTATATTTATATTCCTAATTATGTTAGATAGGGAACATTTCCAGGTCGATCTGCCCACATTGTTATGTCTGCTTCATCAACCCAGCTAGTATTTCATCTCTCTCTCTCGTGCTGGAAGGAAGGAACCCAAATTTACCAACGTGGGGGGGAGGCATCATGCGCGCACACACACACACACACACACACACACACACACACACACACACAGTATCACCTCACATCCCTCTTAGCCTCACTACCGGTGGTCCTGCTGTGAAGAGCCTCTCCCACCTGTGCACACCTGCGTCTTGTTGTGTGTGTGTGTGTGTGTGTGTGTGTGTGTGTGGGGAGGGGGGATCACACACACACACACACACACACACACACACACACACATTGGTAAATTTAGGTTCCTTCCTTCCAGCACCACTGGCTGAGAGCAGGGTGCAGCATTTGGGTCCCCACCCTACTCTCACCAGGTGTCGCCACCCTGCCCCCGGATAAGGCATGTGTGTGTGTCTGTGTGTGTGTGTGTGTGTGCCCATGTGCACTGTGGTAGATTTTGCCTCTTCTTTCTTGACCTTACGAAAATCTATTCTCTCTCTCTCTCTCGCTCTCTCTTTCTCTCCCACTCACTCTACCCCCTCAATTAGATGAAGCCGACCAGGCCACTGAGACATCGCCATGGTTACCAAGTCACGGGGACTGAAGGAGGGATGGGAAAGGTAGAGTCGGTATGAGAACAAGGAAGAGGTGGAACTGCGACTTTGGGAACAAAGATTAATAAAAGTCTTGCCCCGTGTTTTCACAGTTGTGTATCAAGGTTGGATGTTCATTGGACGCGTTCAGGCTGGTGTCCATGGAGTCCTGTGACTCATACCACCAGTCAAGTTCATGAGGCTGTGTACAATACTCAGATTATCCAAGGTCTGTCATCACCCCGTGAGGTAAAGTGATATACTTTAACAGCATCGACAAAGCAAAACCATCCTATTGTTTGTGTGGTTTTAAATGAGCCGTGTTGTGACTGGGAGGTAAATGTCAGTGGTTTTAAGCCGGAAACCGTCGCCACAAGAATGCGACCACGGGATATCGAGCTAATCAATATGGAGGCAAGGGAAGAGGGATGGGAGGAAGGGGGTGGGTGGAGGGTACACAGAGGGATGTTACTGCAGGTGGAAAACAAAAATAGAGAGAGAGAGAGAGAGAGAAGGAGAGAAGGAGGAAGAAGGAGGGACTGGTAAGTGAGAAGGGAAGCTGAGAGGAGAGTCTGCATCCCTGTGTGTCTGACCCTTGACACTCTGGGAGCAGGTTAAGCTGTGACATATGCTGTGTGTCGATACGTACTTTCTCACAAACACACACTCTAGCACGCACACACACACACACACATACACACAGAGTGAGTGATGACATTTCTCACTCCTGAATAGAAAGCCTGGCTCACAGAGAGAAACCAACACAAAAGCATCAACACAAAGAGATTTAGCCAAGGTCCAGGAGGATGGAGGAGAGAGAGAGAGAAAGGTCCCATCACAGAGTGGGCACATCCTCTCACATTATAAAACACAACATTGTCCACCTAAGTCACCTGGGCTTTACACACACAACTACAGAGTAACTCCAATCAATGGCAGGTTATACACAGAGATACAATGTAATTTACTTTCTCCTTGCTGCTTAAAGAGGTAAGCAGATAAATCAAAGCTCTGCCACAAAGGGTTAAAATGAGATTGGATTTCATAAATGCAGTCAAGTCACTGCAATGTGAGTTGGAGTGTGTATTCCACTAATTATAAATATCTCCATCTGCTATGAAGGCATCACTACAGAGTCTCAAGAGACTCTAAGAATGCGTGTGTGTGTGCGTGCGTGCGTGCGCGCGTGTGTGTGTGAGAAAGAGAGAACGAGAGAGGCAAGGAGAGATGAAGAGAGGAAAAGAGAATCACATCTGTTATGGGTCAGCAAAAAAAACTTAACAGCTCTGCTTAAAGACGTTATGTGCGCGCGCGCACACGCACGCACACACACGCACACGCGCACACAAGAACACCAGGACACCACACACAGAGCACCTAACTCCACACAACACATGCACACACGTACAAATCAACAGATAAGTATTACTATGCACAGCTACAGAGCATTGCAGTATCGATCGCACACACATATGCATCCTCTCGCCTCCCCAGAGCGGCTTTAAACACACCTGAAATCAATAAAGATCGTTAACTATAAACATGATGATAATATCAGGTATCAGCTTGAATTAGCACATATTCCCTTAGTAGATACAGTGGGAATGCTAATGTAGATGCAGGTCTGTGGTATCCGCCTGCCAGTGGATCTTCTCTTCTACAGTAGCACTCCTTGCTGGGCTAACACTGCCCCTCAGTGGTCAATACTGGAACTGCACATAGAGAAGTGGGGGAGATTGGAGAGAAGATGTGCAAGGCAACATCTCAGAGGACAGAAAGGTGGTGTTTCCTAAAGTACGTATCGTATTTATGGTTATTTAAATGGAAATTGGACGTTGGTTCATTTTTTTGATGCCAATGATGAGAAAAATCACGTGACAAAAAGGATTAGGATTAGGATAGCCATTATATATAGCCATATAACTCTTTGCATGTTTACAAACAGTAAAAATGCTAGTAAACTTTTCAATGAAACCTTCTGGCATTAGAAGTTATGTGTTTTTGTGCCTGGATTATCCTGTCTGCTCATTCAGCAGCATCCTCGTGGACGATCTCACTGTGTGTGCTGACAAGCGCTGCACTGTTCTAAATATGTTCTCCATCTTGTCTTTGAGGCTTACACATCCAGTCTGAGAGATTATTTTAAAGGGTTATATGTTCAAGCACGCTGTAACTATCCTACTTACGTCTGTGAGCTCTGACAACTGACCTCTTAATAAGGTAAAACCTGAATAGTGGGTTTGACCCTCCTCTCAAAGAAAAGCTGTCTGATCTTCCTTTTTATCAGCCGCCCACACCCTGTGGGCTCAGGTAATCCAGGAAACCCGAGTCTCACTTTGAGAAATCATCGGCGCATCTGCCTCCAGACATAGTGTGTTAAGATCATAAGGCCGACGTTTACAAAGACAACCAGATACTTCATTGTGTTGCTGGATTAGTAGCGACTGCAGGGCTGCCATCTGGAATGGAGGCTGTGTGATGTGACCCAGAGATGATCTCTGAGCAGACAATGATCCATGTGGTGTTTGGGAACTTGAAGCTCTGAGGCATCGTATCCTGTATTGTCTCCCTTGGCAGCCAGGAATGTAGGTTTTTATGCACTTTTACTTGCTAAGAGATGGTCGGGGGGGGAAAAATCTATCTATGACAATCCTAATTGGGAAAAACACTTTGGGTAATATAGATAGTCAGTGCTCACAACAAACAGCAGCAAGGTCAAAAATCTGTTTCAATATTGCATTGTAAAAATATGTGATTAAAGGCAATTTATGCCCACTCAAAATGTTCCCTTGGGTATCAATGCCTTACAAGCCACGCCAAACACAATCTCTTTTGTGTTGAATTCTACTTCCATCTTTCTTCAGTCACTCAATAACTAATGCACCGTATCTCCCATACCAATATCTCCCGTACATTTCAGTCGTTCACCATGAACCAGCAACCTCAGTCCAGTAGAGTGTCACAAGAATCAACGCCAATGTTTTTGAGAGCTGGTAAATATATCTGCAGTTATGAGTCATTGCTGCTACTGTATGTGAGTATCCATTGATTGGATGGAGGGCAGGGTCATTTACAGACCCATTAAGGTAAGGATTTAGAAGCATTTTGAGTTGAATTTATAACATATTGAATTAAATGCTAGTAAGTCCTTTTTTCCATTAAGGGAATTCCTTTATTGCCCAATACATGAACAAACTCTGCAGAGCAGCTAGGAGAGGAAATACTATATTTTACAAGTAAGGGCCACTTTTGTTAAAACAAAACGAATGAATCAGGCTATCTAACAAACCTAACAGAGCAGAGGATTGAGAAGCCCAGCTCCAGCCTCCAAAGTGCTCCAGGGCTTCTGGCTTCATCCCCTGATTCGTGATGCCTTCACTGCAGCTGAGCGACATTGGCTGTTGGAGTTACACATGATTTGGATGATGATCTGAAGTCTCTGAACACCATGAACCATCATTATCATGGTGGAGGTTACAGTGGGGGGAATTTGTGAGATGTTTGAGTCCCTCAAAGAAATAGAGGTGATCTGAAGGGAATCCATCTTCCATCTTCACGTATGATGAATGGTACAGTAGCATTATAAGATAAAATACAGGAGAAAGTCTCAACTAACAATACATGTGAATTTCACCATTTCCAAAAGAAGCACCAACCCCTGCAGTGGACTCTGCTGTTGCATTGACCGCGCTGGTTCCCCTGACTGCCCCTGCTGCAGCCCCTGCCAATACTGTGGTTCAGGATGCCTTGGCCGCAAGCCAGGTTAGCGCAGAGGGGAACTCCTACACCACTACATCAGGCAGAAATAATTTGCAGTGACTTGTGTCTGAGTCTCTTTTCACAATGAAGGTAATGGCTACTTCCATCAAGATGAGTTGAGTCACCGACTGACCTCATTTGGTTTTCAGATGTCAGCAAACCAAAGAATAAGTGAGTTTGACAGCGTGTCACCGGGCTGATGAGAGCAGTCTGCTGCCCAGCAACACAGACAAGAACTGAAATTCTCTCTCAAAGAATAAATTCAGCGTTGCATAGCTGTCCAAGTCAGTATCAGTTAATAAATGGAGAAATAAATTAATTTAGCTGTCAGGTTTGATCTAGATTTGATTCATAATGTGATGTAGTTTTTCAGACCCAGTGTGACATTTTACAGCAGTTCCTGTGTATTTGAAAGAGTTGTCAAGCCTATATTTTATATAGGCATACTGAATGCTTTTGTGTCTACTGTACATAGAAACAGACGGCATCTACCTGATAGCGAGCCAAACATGCAAGGCCTTGACAGGTCCCATTGCAAATGATGTAGATAGATAGAAATATGCTTTCTACAAAAGCATGAAAGAAAAGGTAAGGGTACACAATATGCACAATGGGTGGATGTCCTGGTAATTGCTGGTAAGTTTGGCTTATATAAAGGACACTAAGATGTTAAAGAATGAGCAACATGCAATGTCTGCAAGTCCCACGGAGCTCCAGAGATTTCAAGAGCAAACATAAGATACCTGAATCAGTAGTTGCTTGTGGTGAAATGAATTAACTGATCATTTTAAAACTGAAATGTAAGTGGAGCTGCAGAACTATGTGGCCGTCCTCGGTTTTGTCGTTCATGCTGCAATGTTTGCGTCGTCCACAGAAAGGCAGCAGAGTCCCTGATATCTCACCACCATGCAGCTTGGCAAAATGAGTGGAAAATGTTTCTCTCTTAGCTTCTCTGTCTCTTTTAGTCTTCCCTTGCCTTAATCCTTTCCAGCTCTCTCCCTCTTTTTGCATTCTTGAGAAGACAACATTGCACATTTTTTTGTTGTATTGTCTATTTATTGAGGATTAGAAACATGAAAAAACATAAACCTATGAAAACATGAAATAATCCTCTACTACACACATTGAATAGCAAAAGATGTATAAACCATTGATAAAACTAAGACTACTGTAACAAACTACAATACCTTTATGAAAAATAGTCTCAGCAGTC
Organism: Hoplostethus atlanticus; assembly: GCA_034670405.1. Taxonomy (NCBI): domain Eukaryota; kingdom Metazoa; phylum Chordata; class Actinopteri; order Trachichthyiformes; family Trachichthyidae; genus Hoplostethus; species Hoplostethus atlanticus. Next base: position 2,148,777 of record JAXDDX010000006.1, on the reverse strand, counting down.
ACTGACATTGGCACCGTGCTAGGAGAGTGTGTTTCCATGTAGCTGTGTGTTTGATTTTGTGCTTACGCGAGCAGTCACCTGAGCTTTGAGCGTTGGGAATTGAGCAGTTATCGCTTACATGAAGGTATGCGTGTACGGCAATAATGACTACACAGCGTTTTGTGCGTTTGCGAGTGTGTTTTGGTGCATCCGTGTGTGAGTAGGAGTGGATGTGGTGTATGCAGGTTGTCCTTGGTAGTCGTCCTAGTTCCAGTTCTTGGGCTTCATGGACAAAGACCAGGTGCTGTGCTTTTCCTCTGGGTAGAGACGTGGGGAGGCAGGGTGGAACAAGGGATGGATGGATGGATGGATTAATGTATAAATGATTGATGAATGAATAAGAGCCATGATCCATGCTGGATAGACAGCTGGATAGGTGAATATACTGACAGATGTATGTGTGCATGTATGGATGCCGGGACAGTTGGAGAGGAGTTAGGAGAGTGGCGGCAGGGATCGCGTGCTGACGGGGCTGTACTTCACCTGCGGAGGGCGACGGAGGGGGCTGGGTGAGGTGAGGGGAGGAGGGGGAGGGACGGATGTATTCCCACTCGGACTCCCTCCCCATTCCAGAGCGGTCTGAGCCGGGAGCCTGAGACCGACCCCTGGGCCTGCGCAGCTGAGGTGGGGTGGAGGAGGAGGGATGATACTGGTGCTGGGAGGAGGAGTGGTGGGAGGAAGGTTGGCAGTTGGGGGGAAAATAGCCCCCAGGCGCAGAGTGATGGGTAGGGGACGGGGGATGACCAGGCGAGAGATGACGGGCCAGGGGAAGAGTGTCTCCCCGACAAGGGTTGACGGCTATTGGGTGGGTGTTCCTGGGCGGATTTGGGTGATTTGGGTGACTTGGGTGATTTGGGCAACTTGGGCGATTTGGGTAACTTGGGTGATTTGGGTAACTTGGGTGATTTTGGTGATTTGGGTACGCAATGGGAGTAGGAGTTGGAAGTGTGAGTGGGAGGGGCATGGCCAGGGGAAGCAGGGTCTCCGTTGGTGGCCAGCTTGTAGAGGAAGACGTCATACTGAAGAGGCGGGCTGGTCTCTGGGTGGTGCTTGGCCTCTTTGGGGAGGAGCAGCTCCAGGCCAATAGTGACTCCGTCCTGATGTAGAAATATGGCAAGTAGAGGAGAATGCAACAATATAGGGGTGGCCATAGAGGTAAAAAAGGTATACAGGAGAGTAAAGATAGAAGGTACAAAAGACAGTGCAGAAATGAAAACATTAGAAGTAAATATTAGAAAATCAAAATAAATAATTACTAAATGGGGTTCATAATTTAGAGTAGAAAGTGATGATGGGCCACAAGTTTGGACGCTTGGAGTTTGTTTAAAAAGTAAAGAATAAGGTTGAGGAAGACAAAGAGAGAAGTTCAAAACAGCAGTTTCAACATTGTTATGCTTTTATGTTCAGGTTGAAGAAACTCCAAAATGTGTGGATATGATTGGCTTAGATTCAGTAAACGTTTCTGGCAAAAATAAATCTCAGGTCAGCATTCCTCACCATGTCCCCCAATAACACTGCAGCAGTAGGTAAAAAGCCTCCCTGAAGTTTCCGATATCAATGGGTTTTGTAAAGACATTAAGAGGGTCTCCAGAATTCAGAAACACCCATGAGGATATCCTCCTTAAGGTGTTGTGGTGGTTTCTATTTATGCTAGAGAGCTGTCCGTGGTGCTGAATGTGTGTGTGTGTGTGTGTGTGTGTGTGTGTGTGTGTGGTAGTCTTTGAGCATGCTACTGTGGCACAAAAGCAGGGTCAGCTGTGCATTCAGTAATTATTAGCATCAGAGCGGTAGTTAGCTTCAGAGCAGACATGCAGAGAGAGAGAGAGCGAGAGAGACAGAGAGACAGAGAGAGAGAGAGAGCAGAGAGAGAGAGAGAGACAGAGAGACAGAGAGACAGAGAGAGAGAGAGCAGAGCGGGAAAGTACAGCAAATAGCGACACACAGGGGCAAGCTGGATAAAATTAAAAAGGTTTATTCCAACAACTCTGAACTATAATCCTGCATGTATACCCATAAAAGTACAAAAGAACCTCAAGTACATCAAAGTATTATAAATCACATTGAAAACCAAGACACAGCGTGTGTTATATATATATATATATATTCAAATATCAATTCCAAGCAATACTTTTACCCCATGAAATCTAGACCACTTATTAGCAATGTCAACATCAATATTTCAGAAATACAGATTCACTTAATCTTCACTTATTTCTTTTATAAATATTATGTTTTCAGACAATTTTCGTTGATAACACCAATGCATGCTGACAGAGAGAGTAAGGCGGGACAGACAGAGGTTAGGGGAGGGTTTAGGGGGAGGAAACAACGTAGGGGCACGAGTTCATTGGCCAAAGACCAAGGCAGGGCATGGTGGAGAGGAAAGTCATTAGTTGGTCCAAATTGGAGATTTTAGTCCTAGCATAAAATAAAGAGGCGGATAGAGGCGGATAGAGGAAAGAAGCAGTGGCGCCACTATGTGGTCAGTGGTGGTATGGCAGCCTGGTGTAGAATGGACTATTGTGCTTCTCAAGTTACGTCCTAAGACTCACGCAGCGCACTACTTTTGACATTAGGCCTGATTAGACTTTGTAAAATAGTATGCACTTTACAGAGAATAGAGTGTAAAAGGGTGTTAGCTTATAGAGGAGATGTGTTGTTGCTTCTGTGGGTCGTAAATATTTTGGTCTGACTCTCTAGCACAACACTGTGACAGACGGTGGTATTACACCAAGTTGTTCTGGAGCGAGTTTACCTCGGCATTTTCCTCTGTGTTGTTAGGGGTATGATCATGATCGAGGTCATGGTCGTGGTCGTGGTCGTGGTCGTGGTCGTGATCGTGGTCATCAGAGGTTGGGCTTTTGTTCTCGTGTTTGGGTGAATGAGAGTTGCGGATGTTCATAGACTCCTCCTCTTTAGGGGGCGGAGACTTCACAGGGTCCTCCTGCTTCTGAGGCTCATCCTGCAGAGAGAATTAGGTATGCTTTATACCACACACACGCACAGATAGGTAGACATTGTGCAACCCTAAATTGCATTGACTCGTGTGCATGTGTGTGTGTGTGTGTGTGTGTGAATGCATGTATGTGTGCACCATTTCTAATGCATTTGTGCATGTGTTCAATAGGTGACTTGAAGGACACTAATATTTTATTTTATATATATTTATATATATTTATATATATATATATATATTTTAATCAACCAATCAAGCCTTAGCATTCTTTCGAAATGACCAATTGGACCTCTGACATTTATAACTGCACAGCACACCAAGCGCCTGTGGGGGCTTTTGTAGCCTCTAACACTGACATTTACAGCACTTTGGACACAGAAACTCATCCACAAAGACTGCTGAGTGATTTTACTGACCCTGTGAAATGCCAGCGGTGCACTGGTAGGAATAGCTGATATTAAATGAGCAAGTCAGGATTTGTTCAGTTCATTTAGGCCAGGCAAACATGAACAGGCAGGAGATTAGAACGGTTATGGGTAGTGGGCTCCAGGCAATTAATATATGGTCTTGGGAGCAGACTCCACATGTTCGATAAACAGTCTGTGTGTGTGTGTGTGTGTGTGTGTGTGTGTGTGTGTGTGTGTGTGTGTGTGTGTGTGTGTGTGTGTGTGTGTGTGTGTGTGTGTGAGAGAGAGAGAGAGAGTGTGCATGTGCGCGTGTGCTTCTGTGTGTGTTAACTGCACTGAATGCATGCAGTTGTCTGTGAGAGAGCTACTACCATGTATCACTACGCCACTACTGTGTGGAACTGTGTGTCTGTGCACATTTGCATGTGTTAGTTGGTAAATGTGTAAGCTATCTATTGATTAGCTTGTCACAGACATCTGAAGGTCATTGGGACAGAGGGCCAGTAAGTAGGACACCATCGATTAGCCACACTAAACAAACTACTGCCAGCCAGTATTGGCTTCCATTAATCTCCATTTATATCTGCCTCCATCAACAAGGTCTTTCATTGTTTACTTTTGTTATTATTCAAACTACAAATGAACCAAAAGCTATCGATTACAGAAATAGAATAATAGTATAGTAGTATAATACATACTTATAGTATAGTATAGTATAGTATAGTATAGTATAGTAAGTAACCCAGTATCCTCGCTTACTTACTGAATACCCAACATATGTATATACATTCTTGTGTGCACCCACATCACACAGATGTACATGAACACACAGATGCACACATGCACACACATTTATACATACACACACACACACACACACAAACACACACACACACACACACACACACACTTACAGACACGCTGCCAGAATGCAGTTTACCCCATACCAGCACTAACATGCACAGATCATGGAAGAGAACTAGGGAGAAGGGGAAACCCACTACATAGGGAGCTAAATGGCTGTCTGAGCAAGCAACTAAGCCAAAATGGAGGCTTTCCCCAATGAGTTTCTCAGGAGGTTGAAGAGGAAACGGATATGCCTGTATAGGTCTGCCTCTAGTAGGAAGTCAGTCAACAATAAGTTGCAGCAAGCAATTAATCATTTAACTTAGAGTGTAACTGGAATACAGTTGTTTGATTCAAGGTTTAGATGCAGGAAGAGTTTCTGGAATTGAGGTTTGTAGCAAATGGAGTACCAAAATCTGGCATCTACCAGTTGCACAACGGGTAAGAAGCCAGGTGGGGAAACTGCTGCAGGCAATGAGGACATTTTGTCTTTGCTTACCTGGTAGTGATTATAAGGGTTTCTGGGTTTATAATCCCAAGTATAGCTGCTCACTGATGGCTTCTGAAGGGACGAGTGAGTGTGGAAAGCATTATACACACACACACACACACACACACACACACATTCACAACTCTGGTTGAAAATCACACTGTGACTGAAGTAAGTGGCACCAAAGTAAGTTGTGTACGTGCATAACATTGTAAGCTTCAGTTAGTTAGTTGTTCAGGATTAGCCTTCAGCCACTCACTATAGATGGACAGGCATGCACACAGACAGAGAGACCAGCATGTGGACAGACAGACAGACAGACAGGCACTCAAGCCGACAGAGAGAGCACACAGGAGAGAACACAATGAACATGGAGGTAAATTAAAGAAACAAAGAGACACCAAGAACAGACAGAAAGAGATAAGAAAGTGTTTGACAGCGGAGGAAAGACCCAGAGGAGAGATAGATGATAAGAACGGAGGCCTGTGGACACTTGAATAGAAAAAGAGGACGAATAAAAAAGGGAGAGAGAGAGAGAGAGAGAGAGGAGAGCGTAAACAAGTGGAGAGGCGGGGCATACCTGACAGATAATGTTGTCATAGTACGCCAGGTTGTGAGCATGAGCTTGGGGAGGGGGCGGGGGGGTGTCACACAGTTTCCTTACGTTTGGCTGCGAGCCGTCCGCAGTTGTGGAAACCGAGAGGCCGTCCGTCTGTGGCTCGCTGCTCTGTGGGCGGTACTTACTGAGGGAGAGAGAGATTTGTGTGATAAATGTTTTTTTTAAGTCTTCTCAGTGTCTCTTCACACTCCCTATGTTCTTTAATAGCTCTCTCAGTTGGACAGTGTGAGTGGATGTGTACACACACAGACACACACACACACACAAATATGCCATGCATGTGTATTCTAATGCACATACACATACCAACATAAAAACATCATCACAGTCTTTCATCACATGGCCAGTCAGCCTGGCCTACTTTAGTTTGATTAAATAAATGTTCTCACTGTTCCATCCTCTGGCTGCTTGTCCACACTGGTCTCCATCCCTCCGTTTAGCTCTATTCCTCCCTCTCTCTCTCTCTTTCTCTCTCTCTCTCTCTGTTGCTCTCTCTCTCTCTCTCTCTCTCGCCCTCTCATCTTCTCACCTGATCTTTCAGTTGTCTTTCAGGAATTAGACTCATAAATACACATGTTCACAGACACACACTCTCTCTCTCTCACTCACACACACTTATCCTTTGTCACTGACATAAAAACTAACATCAACCAAATTAGCCGCATCACATATTTTCACACTCCCACCTCACACGTACACACACAAACCTGCGTTTGCGCAGGCGCTTGTTCTCGTTCTTGAGGCGGTGCAGCCTCTTGGCAAAGAAGACAATGATCATGAAGAGGAGGAGGATCACCAGGGAGGACACGCCCACCACCACACACATCACCTGGAACTCTGTGACCGCCCAATCACAGCGTGTGCCTTTATTCCAGATGTAGTCCTGCACATTGCACCTAGACGCAGGGAGACAGAGAGAGAGAGAGAGAAAGGAGGAGAGGAGGAGAACATATTCAGGTGGAGGAAAAGAAAGGCAAAGACTGTCAATTACAATTCCAGTCCAAATACAGTATAAAAAAAGAGATTAGCCTTTTTTGCCAAACAGCAAAATATTTGGCACTGTGTATGAAAGTTACACTTAATTCCAGCTTGTCAAGTTTGTATTCAGTGTTTCAGAAAAATAGCACTAGACATCAATCTTGCTATTTTCCTGACTTAAAAACCAAAGGTCATGAGCGTTGCCCACAGCAGTAGTAGTATTTATTATATTTATAGCTAAAGTAATACGGTGTAGTAGTAGTAGTAGTGGTACCATTTCTTGTGGTAGTCAGAGGGGATGACATGGTGTCCTGAATTCTGTCCAGCAAAGTAGGGATTCAGGCCTACAGCCTGGTCCTAATGAGATCAAAGGATCAGCATGTGTGTGTGTGTGTGTGTGTGTGTGTGTGTGTGTGTGTGTGTGTGTGTGTGTGTGAATGCTTGCCCATATTCCTGTGTCTCTGTCCGTGTTACTGTGCGTGTTTGTGTCTGAAAGCTTACACCCAGTGTGTGTGTGTGTGTGTGTGTGTGTGTGTGTGCGGGTGCTATACTCAGCAGGTCTGACAAGGTGAGCAGCAGTTAACCTCCAAGCTTACAGTGAGGCTGCACGCCAGGACAGGATGGTGCTGGCAATGCCTGGAGTACGTGTGTGTGGTGTGTGTGGTGTGTGTGGCGTGTGTGGCGTGTGTGGTGTGTGTGGTGTGTGTGGTGTGTGTGCAGTGTGTAGCCGTACGTGTGTTTATGTGCATGTGTCCCTCCCTGACACTACTGTATTGTCATCCTCCTTCTGCTTTCTGTGTGTGTGTGTGTATGCATCTACACCAGTCTACTCACACACACACACACACACACACACACACACACACACACACACTCTTTACCCCCTGTCTCCAAAACTGTGCTAATCCTTCGTTGACCCTGCTGTGATCTTGACGAACCGCCGTGGCACATTGAGCCACCCTTCTGTCTATGTGTGAAGGTGTGTGTGTGTGTGTGTGTGTCTTCAGAGTGTGTGTGTCTGAACCCCACACACGGAACTGTCCTAAATCTTTTATTTTGTTTAAATGAATAAACATAGTGGAAATCATCCCAACAAGACAAATTAAACGGGGCTGTTTTACTATCTAACACCCCTACCCACACACACACACACACACACACACACACACACACACACATATAAATACACACATACTGGGCTTCCTCTAAAGAATTGCTTTAGAGCACTGAGTCACTGCCTGGTAAAAAGGCTAATAAATGAAGTGACATTTCCACACTCCATGTTACTGAACATGATAAACAATGGAAGAACTGTGCAATAAAAATAACAAGTGCAACCCTCGCCACATTAGCCAGAAACAACAAACCAGGTGTGTTTTAACCAGTGATTTGAATCGTGTCTGTGTGTCTCTCACCTGCAGAAAGCTCCGATTCCTGCCACCACAGTGCACACCCCTCCATTGAAGCAGAAATTGGGATCTACATCGCACTGGGATACACACACCCCAAGCCCAGAGCGCACAAAGCCCAGCCTGCAGCCATCAGGCCCCATGGCACCCCCTAAACCTAACTCCTGACCCCTGTCTGGCCCTGGCATGGGTGGAGCGGGTAAGGAGGGCCCGCTATCCCCATTAGGCTTCACGTTGTCGGGTACAGAAGGAGAACCAGCCAGGAGCGGGTTCTCGTCCTCCATGTTAGGCGGCAGCGAAGGGGAGGGCTCGGGGTCGGGGGTCGTATCCAACGCCGAGAGGTCATCATCCGGTGACAGGTAGTCATAAAAGTCGGAGAGCGTCCATGCCGTGGGGTCTCCCCCCTTCTGCTGCAGGGGCATCGGGGCCTTGGGCCAATCCAGAGAGACGTCAGAGGGCACGGTGTCTGGGGCGGGGCTGTGGAACTCCACGGTGATGACGTCATCGGACAAGGGGTTGCTGGGCTGGTCTGGACCCGCCCCTCCGGCCGTAAGCTCCTCCCCAACTGGTTGGTCCTCCTCCGCGAAGTCTAGGTGGGCGTGTTTATGAGAGCGGTGCCGTTTGGTAGTGCTGAGTGGAAGTCCCGCTCCGAGCCCTGCTCCAATCAGGTGATCTCTCTCTGCTGAGTCATCACTGAGCACCATCCTGGCGTTAAAGGCCTCCTTGCTTACAGATGATTGATTGTGGTGATGATGTCGCCTGCTGGCTGTGGCCAATGAGTGCCTCCCTGTCAATCAGACACATAACATAGTTGACATAATATTGCACAAACGAGAGAGCATAATTTGTCCACCTGTATTTCCCAGCACAAAGCAACAGAAGACGTTTCTCTTCTGTGACCATATCTAAATGTCAACAACAAGATAATGATTGAGAAAGGCGAGGAAGGTGTGCACTCGTATCTACTCCATATCACACTTATTTGATTTGAGGTAATCCAGAGGTATTGATTCTATGTTTTTTGTTTTTTTCAAGTCAGGACCCCAAAGGTGTGGCATGAATGATTACACTGCATCCCTAAATTATTCTGGAGAAACAGCTGAAGGGTGTACCGTGCTAACTTTCTAGGAGATCACTGGCTGATGTTATGTCCCTGTAAATTCAGTTGAATTCACCAATACAATACATAAAAAATGCAATATACAAGAAAGAGGAACTGTGGAAATGTGGGTAGTCCATACAAAACCAGTTAAACAGTTAAAACAAAACCACAAAAACGACTGCGGTTCACTTTTAAAGCTCAGTGATTGATTGAAGTCACAAACTGAAGCGTATCTGGTGATCAGACTGCGGCTATGTGGGATTAGGCACAGAGATTGACTAATGTGCTCTACTGACCGAGACTGGGTGAGGATTAGATTAAGATTTAGAGCTATAGATTAGAGGCTGAGCAACCAGGCACTCCTACTGTACTACTGTACTACTGCAATCTACAGAGAAAGACACACACACACACACATAGATGCAGACAGAGAGAGAGACAGGCAGGCAGTCAAAGAGACAGGTTTCGGAGCTAGAAAGAAACAAAGTGCAATAGTGCTGTAGTTCTTGTCTTAGTCGTAATTCTTGTGATTCAACACACACATTCATGCACACACATTTTTTCCATTGGCCTGGTACATCTGTGCGAACCGCCAAACTCCACCAAATACTTGGCCCGGCGGGCTCTCTCCCACTGCCACCCTGTATTCACCGTGTCCAATGAGATCACAGCATTCAGTGTCTGCTACTTCATTCAGTCTAATACAAAAACCATCTGAACGTGCCTCGAGTCACGAAGACTAGTGGTGGCTGAGGAATCATGAGATTCACCTCACACACTCTCTCTCTCACACACACACACACACACACACTGCTGTTGCCATGGTGAAATGTAAAGAGGTGCCATGTTGAAAGGAAGAGTAGAGAGAGGGAGTTGCAGGCGAAACAGAGAGCCCAGTGTTTCCTCTTTTTCTCTTTCTCTTGCTCTCTCTCTCTCCTCGTCTCTCTCTCTCGCTGTTGTTTTTCAATCAATCGGCCAGCCACCCAGCCTGCCAGTCAGTGAGCGTAATATGCCAAGCCCATCTCTATGAAAACTGAAGTGGAATGCTTGCTAGATCTCTGTCAGAATATAAATTGGCAGAAAGATAGAAAGAGACACGATGAGAGAGAGAGAGAGACTGACATGCTCTGCTGATTAAAACTCTCTTCCATTTAAAGGTTGAATCTGCCAATTCGTTTCTTGTTGAGACTTAGACGTTGCATTCTGTTAGCAGCTGAGAGACTTAGCGATTACAAGAGCAAGAGGAACATGCAGAGATGACAAGAGCAAGACCAGCATACCCATGCATTCAATTTCGATTTTTGTCTTAGAAGTGTGCCTGAAACTGAGTTTCACCTCTGGCATCAAGCTGAGCATGTCACTATGGTAACAATATCTTTTTCCTGAGGTCACTGTGATTGGTTAAAGCAGACTCCGAGCAGCCTTTGCTTCACCAGCAGGACGGAACGTGATTATGGGTTGGTATCCTGCACATTGATGTTTGACGGAGGCACACCCTAGACCTATTTCTACATGCAACTACCCACGCCCACTCACACAAACCTGTGCATGGACACTTCATAACAGGGAGGTGACGTGGAGGGCTAACTGGTCACATCCAGTATATTAGCACAAGGCACTAGGGACAACACAACAAATAGTCTTTTAAATTCAAAACTGTGTTTTTTAGGAAACATGTTAGAACCGTAAATTAGAATGGGAGTCTATGAGAATTGCACTGCATGTGACGTGACTTCAGCTCCTTATAGAGTGTCCCTTATTTGTTTTTGACAGCCTTGATTGATCAACCCCCAACCAGACTCTCATAACAGGCCTGCCTGCAATTCAGCTCTGTCAAAGCTATAGTGTTCTCCCTCCTCTCCTGTGTGTGTGTGTGTGTGTGTGTGTGTGTGTGTGTGTGTGTGTGTGTGTGTGTGTGTGTGTGTGTGTGTGTGTGTGTGTGTGTGTGTGTGTGTGAGTGAGTGAGTGAGTGAGTGAGTGAGTGAGTGAGAGAGAGAGAGAGAGAGAGAGAGAGAGAGAGAGAGAGACTGATCTGATCTATTGTGGCATATCATAGCTTTCTGGGGCTACAGGGCAGATGGACCTCACAGTATGTAGACAAACAGAGAGTGACACACACACACATGCACACACAGACATGGCACCCATGTCTCTGGACTGCCTCCATATTTTGTTTTCTTCAGCCATAAAAGATATGTGTGTGCCTGTATGTGAACATGCATGTGTGTGTTTGTCCATCATGCACAGTAGAGACATTATCTGCAAGCTGAACTCATTCACACCTAAGCTGTATCTGCTTAGCTATACGTTGGTTTGAGCTAATGGACCCTCATTTCCTTTACGAAAAGATAGTGAAATAGTGTTGTTGGTAGTGTTATAGTCATACTATAGAGATAAAAATATGCATGGTCCCTATAAACTCCCTACTAATACAGATACACTATAAATCCCTATAGGAATATTATGATTATTTGCATTGTGTTGTGGTTTTCCTTTCGATTTAGCTCAGAATGGCTGACAGTATTAGTTGGTGTATTGCTGTCTCAGGGTGATGAGGTAACCTAAGAAAACAATCGCACCATCTCTCTATATATTCCCTCCCATGGCTAGCTGTCCAATGAAAATATGAAAATGAACTATACTACACCTCATAGAACCCACTTTCAGAACCACGTGGTCTCCGGTACGGTTTAAACCGTACTCGGTGGCAGGACGCCCAAACATATATTTATCGGTCAATATGTCACAGTGTTAACGCCTGGTTACACATTGACGGGCGCGCGATGCGGCGCGCTGGGGGGATACAGTGGCAGCGCGTGCCACGTGAACCCCGGCCGGCGACCCTCCCGCGCGCACGAGCCACCCTGTTGCTGGGCAGCGGCGCTCATTCCTGCATTTACAACGGTAAAGGATTTGTTTTGTCTACCTAGTCTAATTAGACAGACAGACAGACCAGAAACCGGTTGTGAGAGCGATTCCGGTCAGATTTTCGTTTCCATTTTCGCTGCCTGTCTCAGGGGGTACAGAGATAATGAGGAGGCGGGGAGGGGAGCGGGACAGTGGGGGCCTGGTTGTCTCGGGCTCCCCTTGAATGTCTGGAGGAATTCAGCTCTTTTAGCGCCGTGAATGGACCCCCTGTAGCCCGGCCACGGTGCGCCTAATCCGGCCTTTGTCTGGGCCACGCACCGCCACGGAGCGTCGCAGCTGCAATACTGTACTGTCAAATGTCTGTGTGTCTGTCTGTGATCATCCACCCCCCTCCTATATAATCCTTCTTTGTATAGGTGTATAATAGTATAGCCTAACATCTCAGGGCAGGTCAGTTCCCTTTGAATCACATATCTACTGTGAATAATCTCCCTCTACTATTCGCACTCTAAATTAACATGAGTTGGAGCAGTCAGGCGCGACCCATTGCCATGGCCAAAGCTAATGGTGCGACTGTCATCAATGATCGATATAGTAGCTCTCAGTCCTCCCCCCCCCCCCCACACACACACACACAGAGAGAGAGAGAGAGAGAGAGAGAGAGAGAGAGAGAGAGAGAGAGAGAGAGAGAGAGAGAGAGAGAGAGAGAGAGAGAGAGAGAGAGAGAGAGAATCAGATCAGAAGATTAGATTTGTCACATCACCACATTTAGCACTTTCAACCAAATATCGGCTTTGAGTTTCTTCATAGACTTGATAGCCTTTAAATTAGATTTATCAATTCAAAAGATTATCAATGTCCAAAGACTGTCAGAGCGTAAATTCTGAATTGACCATTGCTGTCACCGTGCTGCATACATAAACGAATGGGCCATGCATGTCATCTTTCACATAAAAGCCATGCAGGTGTGATTTATTTTGCGCACGCACGCACGCAGGCACGCACACGCACGCACACGCACACACACACACACACACACACACATACACACACAGGGTGGGACTCCAGTAGTGCAGAGGACTTACCGTGAGCAGAGAGGGGGCTGATGACAATTGCGATGGCCAGTAGCACCTGCCAGATTCCCAACCGACCGTCACCGCGCGCCATACCGTAGGCTATTCCTAAACACACTTACGGCCACACCGATGCAAACTCCGATCAGGTCCCTTCCCTCGGCGGTGGAGAGCAGCTTCACAAATCAATCAGTCGGTTGTCGATAATCGTAACGGCGGATCCTGCAAAGTTCAGATCTTTCCCGTTTTCGCCATGTCGCCGTTATCCTCTCCAACGTTTCGTCTCCTGTGCTGCCGTTGTGGATCTCTGAACCGTTTAACGGCTCAGGTTCGGTTCCATTGTCCCGAGCGGGTGCCCTCTCCTCCACACCTTTTCACGCGCGTGTGTCTCTGTGCTGGGGTCCGGTAGCACCGGGAGTAATGCGCGCGACCGGCGGAGGTCTGCAGACGAGATTTTAATGAGCCCGGTTTGTTCCTGCCTGCGCGAGCGATCCGTTAAGCCTTTCCTTGGGCTCTGAAGCGATGGGCGACAAGGCGCGCGCGCGCTCCGTGCGTGGGGTGTCAAAGTGCCAGCGATACACACGCACACACACAGGCTTTGTGTGTGACTGTCTGAGAGTGTCTCTACCCTACTCAATACTTCATCCAGCCCCGGCCTGCTGTAGTTTGTGTAGAATGGGGCTGAGCGTGGATTTGAGCAGCATCTGTTGTCACTGGAAGTCAATATGCTCCATTTTTACACCATGGCTAGTGTGTGTGAACAGTTTTGAACATTATGTCCAAGAGGGTATGTATGTATGTGTGTGTGTGTGGGGCTCACGGGGGGGCGGGGGGGTGGGGTGGGGTGTAATCCTCTTTGTTTTACTGTGATATAGGCTGCAGACGGCATCTGCTGTACCCCCCCCCCCCCCCCCCCCCCCCCAAGCCCCCAACACGCACATCCCCTGACCAAAATGTCCCCTTGCCCCACCTAACCCTTGAGATCACCCCTTTTCCCAAATCCCCCCCCCCCCCCCCCCCAAACCCCACATCACTTAACCCTGATACCCCTGAGACTCAAGCTCCTCTCCAGCCCTCCACCCCAAACTCCCCTGTTCACTGCCACTCCCCCTTACCCCTCATACCCTTTTGTACCCCTTCATACCCAAATAGTTTACTATCTGTCTTTCCATCACATCTCTCCTATATCGTCTTCAACCTTCATCTACCAGGGCCGGGGGCCATCCTCCATCACTTCAGTCCAGGAGGTGGAAGTTCTTCCAAACATGTAATCGCTACTCCCTGCGCTACTCCCTGCGTAACTCTTTTCCATTTCTCCTGTTTTTCTGTCTCCCCTCACTGTCACACACAGCTAACTAAATGCTTGCAGATGGATGACTACCCACTCTCCGTCTAAATAGGATTATGTCAAATACATACGATATAATTACGACTAAACGTTCTATTCCTAGTGAACAAATTGGACTTTCACACATTACTCTTTGAATTGAGAATGAATTGATCCCAGCCCGGCTGTCTGCACCCCCTACTGCTCCACGTCAATTATTTTCCAAACCCGCCCCAGTCTGACTCAGCCCACAACTCAACTCCTCACCGTCAACAACTGAAGAGGGTGAATTTCTATGAGGAAGCGATGGCAGAGTGAGAGAGGACAGAGCGGGAGATCGAGACATGGGGAGACGAGTGTGTGTGTGTGTGTGTGTGTGTGTGTGTGTGTGTGTGTGTGTGATGGGCTTGAGAGGATGGACAGAGATGGGCGAGCATTAAAGAGAGGGAGCTAGAGAGCAGTAGCGATAGAGAAAGGGAAAAATGTCCACTGATGCATTGCCAAACAGAGCAGAACGAAATTGCTTCCTCCCTCCCCACACACAACCCATCTCCCATGATAAATACACACACATATACACACACAGTCACACACACTTACATACGGTGAAGGCACCTCAATCTCTCCTCTTGTATGATGCGTTTCAGGGGTAGTGGGGTTGCACAGTATGGCCGCTCATGCATACATACATATCCTATATCTCAACCCTCAGCCATCCCTCTAATCTCAACTCTGTTCCTTCCAATAGTACGGGTTTTCACCGGCAGGATAGGTTAGTCTTCAGGAAGTAAGAGAGAGAAAGAGAAGAAGAAAGAAAGAAAGAAAACAGTGTGTTTTCCAGGATGAACAGATGGATCTTACTGAGAACCAGAATGGAAGAATAGCACACCTTAGTGGATGCCAAGTTTGTGTCTGTGTGTGTGCGTGGGTGTGTGTGTGTGTGTGTGTGTGTGTGTGTGTGTGTGTGTGATCCGCTGAGGCCACGGCAGTTTTTCCATCCTGTTCCTGTGTTGCGAACAGTGAGGGGTGGACGGGATGTCCAAATCCCCTCCAGTGCATACTGTGTGTGTGTGTGTGTGTGTGTGTGTGTGTGTGTGTGCGTCCAATGTTCCAACATCCACTCTGGGGAGATTAAGAAACTTCTGTGGAGGCCTGCCTGCTTACTATACAGTACCCAGAACTGTACACATCGCTAACAGTGAGCAGGCAAATGAGATATTTTCCCCTGCAGACAGTCACTCCCCATCACCCGTTGTTGGCTGGAAACTCATCTCTTCATGACAGACCTCACTTCACCCTCGCCCTGGCTGAATCACATCCCCTCTCCCACGTCGACCTCCTTCTACATGCTGGTATTTTGCCTTTTGTTGCCTCTGCGTAACAGGGCCAGCTAGATGGCTAAAATGTAGACTGTATATAAATATATGAATAACGGGCATTCGGGTGTGTTGATGCTCGTTGGTGACGCCTTCAGTCACTAATCATTCTTCAGCCTTCACAATCAATGCTAACAATCTACCTGGAGACAGACAACAGACCAATCAGAGGGGTGGAGGATTTAAACACATTGCGCTCACTGCCATTTAATTACATGCCCATATAAAGCTTTAAGATTGAAGAATTAAATCTTAAATTAAATTAAAGCTTATTTGATATAATTGATTCTTGCCTGGGAAAATATTTAGAGCTGATAGGATCATTATAATTAGTTCATTAATTCTTTCAAGATATTTCAACACTGCACTATATTAGTGGAAATTCCTTATCTTAACATTAATAATTAATTTTATTAGCCTGTACTGCAATAATTGAGCTATTTAAGTGTTATATATACTATGTTTGTTCTATTTGTACTATTCCCCTGAAACCTGGTGAAAGTGAAAGTGAAAGTTGTAGCTAAAGTAATAGTCTCCATGCTCTGGTAGGGTTAGTTGTCACATTCCCAAGAGCAGAAATCTTTCAAACATATATTCACCCCGTTTTCTATTTTTAAGATACAAGATACAAATCAATTTTCAAAGTTTTTTTGTTTTACAGTTCATGAATTTGGTATTTATCAAATCAAGTACCATATTAACCATGGTCTAGGATTATCATGATCACTTACCACAAGGGGGCAGCATAGAACCAAACGTCACTTTGTTTTACTTTCCTCCTGATTTATGTTGTGCACGGAATACATTATAGACTTTGGGTTTTCAAGTGATTTGTGTTTATGTACCCTTATAAATACTTTTCCAAACATTAAATACAACTCACCTGCTTACGCTGACCTGTGCTCCTAAATACAACCTTCTTTGGCTCATCTTCTTTGTTGTTGTTTCAGGACAACCACAACAATACAAAAAAAAAAGAAGACTGAACAACATTCAAGATTCAAGATTGGAGTCTACTTGCAACTAAATTAAATCATGTAAACTGACACCAGCATGTTGTTCGCCAACGTTTGTAAAACATTACTTATGGCTGGCTTGATCCATCACTGATAAATATCTATCAAATTTACTACTGTCTGCAGAATTTATTATATCCAGTATTCTGCCCCATAAAGCTAAAAAATCTGACAATTTTGACAAAATTTCCTCCAAAATCTAGAGATTGAACAAATCTGCAATAAAAGCAAAAATGAATGAAAAAAATGAAAATTAAAATGTTTTCATTTTGGCAGCTTATGCCTACTGGACTTAAACTTTACTATTATTGAAAATATTTTAGTGAACAATTCAAATTGTTAGCATGGCTCTTATATGTTACTGTTGTAGTCATTGTAAGTCCCTTTAGATCAGGGATGTCAAACCGTGTGCCATGGAGGGCCGAGAGTATGCTGGTTTTCATTCCAACCGAACACTACACCAGGTGATTTCACTGATTAGTCCCTCCTCTCTGGTTGAAGGTATGGTAATCAGTGAAATCACCTGCTGTATTCTTGGATTGGAACGAAAACCTGCATACTCTCGGCCCTCCATGGCACATGGTTCGACACCCCTGCTTTAGATGGACTTAGCATCAGATACATTTCTGGAACATAAAATGTATATAAATGTAAAGATGATTCTAGTTTCAGTTTTCCTGTGAGAACACTGAACATCATACAAGTACATCATAGCACTTGTTACACAAGTTTAACCTGAAATGAAACACCTCATGTGTCTCCTGACGAGACTGATATTATGGGAAGGACTGTGCTACTGTGTCACCTGTTCATTAGAAAGAATAGACCATCAATAGAAGATCATCTCACCGACTCAACCAACAACTGTTAAAGTAACAAGAGAATGGATCTAATCCAACTGTGAGTACAGTCTATTGCTTTTAGTGCTACTGATATCATTAATTATATTTTTCTCAATATGCTTTATCATAAGACAACATGAGTAAGTCTATTTCATTCTGTGTATCTGACTTGCACTGCAGTCTTCTCCAGGCCACTCGGTCTCTGACCTGTCTTGATCTCATATACTGGACTTTTTTAAATCCAATACAGAGGGCAAAAATGATTTGATTTTTCAAAACTGTTGTTAAGGCTTGTATATACCATAGAGAATTGATGGGTGCTGGTGCATGCTATTGTGGTATACTGTCAATATTATAATTATGAAATATTTGCACACTATGTTTTACCAAAATTACTTGTTCCAGTCATGTTATTGATCTTGTCCCCCCTTGGCCTTGATCTTGGCGTGGTCGGGTCTAATATTGCTTCCTTCTTCCAGGAAAAATATCGTCATAACCTTTTGGAGATGGTGTAACAGTGAAAGTGGCCAGTGTGGTAATTCCAACTGAACAAATTATGACAACGGCAATAGCGTTCTCACTGGTCTGCCTTGCAATCCACATCCTCACCAACAAGGTTTCTTCAGCGTAAGTCTAGTTTTATTCATTGACTTTTATCCTCATTGACTTGTTATGGCTGATCTGACCGGATCTAGTTAATAATGGTAGTAGTAATACTTTTACATCTCCATAAAGAAATTCTCTTTTCGCGTGGCTCCCTCCAGAGAGCTCAAAGTGCAGGGTCAGCTGTAGAACAGCACACATGGAGCTGGTGGTTTAGTATCTTGCTCACAGACACTTCAGGAGAGCAGATGCTTGTCAACAAGGGTCCAGGTCGTCCAAAGCTCGGCCTCTATATAAACCCTAGGCCACCCTGCTGCCCCAATGGTAGCTTCTGGTGTCATATGAAATATTTCTGCAGCTAGGTAAAAGGTAAGTTTAATTTCAAGATTTAATTTATTCTAAAATGAACTGTCTTCCTGTTTTGCAGAGACTTTGCCAAGATGGTTATCGGCATTCTAGCGCTGTCCGTCACAGATGTGCTCAAACTGGAACCTAAACTGGCGATTGGGTTCAATGCTTTTGTAATAGTTATGCTCTGCATTATGGCTACAAGGAAGGAGGAAGTGCCTAATGGAAAGAAAATAAACTAACAAGAGGGAGTCACAAGATGTTTTAGTGTGTTTTACCTACACAGTAAAGTTATCTAGATTAATTACGTTTTAGTGGCCCGAGGAGAGCAAGGGGAAACGACTTCGACTCCACATATTTCTTACAAAAATGCCATTTAATCGGAATTTGGAAAATTAATCTCCACAAAATGCTTATAGCTTTGACTAAATAAATAAATGCATTATTAATTTTGTATTACTGTATTATATTACTGCTATATAACAGAGTAACCCGTCTACTAGTACATGGAAGAAATGCAAGAAGCAATGTTATGAATGTACCATGAAGATACGCTCTTAACAGCAAAGAAGAAGAGTAATGAAAACCAGGCGGACTAAGAAAGAGGATAAACAGAAGTTATGGTTTCATATAAAACAACTTTAATAAGCTGAGTTCTGCAGTCTCCTCAACTCTGGAGTCTGAACACAAATATTTCACAGACAGGCTGAGCCATGGACCAAATACACACCAATTGTGTTTGTGTGTGATTGTGTGGGTGCTTCAGTACTCACAACTCGTGACAGTATGTTACTGAACGGTTACAGACTTGCAATTTTAAATGATTGTTTATGTACATCTATGTGTGTGTTGCATGTTTGTATGTGTACTGTTTGAATGAGACTGGAGGGCGTGTTTTGTGTCTTCAGCTGTGGCTGGGTGCTGGAGGACCTGGCTGGGCTGCTGCTATCCCATCAGGCTGTGAGGACGGGTCTGAGACGGAAAGAGAATAAGTTAGAAGTTACACTGGCCACTGAGATGGATTATACCTACTTACCTACACCTCATCATACCCATAGAATCAGTCTGCATTCAAAATGCCATAATCAATTATTTCAAATACAATGAAGCTACTCACAGGTGCCCCCATTGGGGGCCCCAGGGTGGCGAGGGGCCATGGTCTGGGTGTTACCCCCACCAGGCATCATCCGACTGGGCATTGACTGGCCTGGAGAAGGGGGCATGATGAAGTGTAATGATTAAACTTGCAATGATAAGTGCTGGAATGACCAAAGTCTAATGATAAAACAAACAAGAATAATGCGGAGCTGTTTGCTAGTGGAGCTGGTCGTGTATATGTGTGTACTTGTGGGTATACTGTGTGTGTGTGTGTATGCAGACCTGAGTGCTGCACTGTGTATCCTGCCTGCCCCTGCTGCTCCCTCTGCTGGCGAACTTTCATCTCTGCATGCTTCAGCTGCTCGGCGTGGAAGGTCTGCCTCTCCGATAGCAGCTGCTGTCGCTGCTGCTCCAACTGCACACGCACACACACACGCACACATACACGCACAACACGCACACACACGCACACAAAAGATAATACTGATATTGGCTGGTTTCTAGAGACATTGCTGTCTTACAGCTCCATGAAAGCATGAGCTGTGAAGTGCCTGACATGGAAACGATGTCATGTATCGAACAGATGTAAAGAACCATCAGATCTTCTTTTACGTTTTACACTTCAGGCCTTTAACTGATGCTGCAAAGCGACTTACAATAAGGGGTTCAGTGTAAGGCTCAAGGACACATGGCTGTTGCAGGGATCGAGCCTGTGACCTTTCTGTAACAGGACCTTTACTGTAACCACTAGGCCACCCTCATCAGTGGTTTTTCTTCCACACAATGAGCATTGTGAAGAAATGACATACCTTTGCAAAAAAGTCTATAGGGGCAGATGAATTGTAAGATAAGTTTAATTGGTATTGGTCTGTGCCACAGCAGACGATATTTCTACTCACAGCCTCTTTCTCGCGGTCCATGATGGTCTCCAGCTCCTCAAAGTGCCTCAGTTTGATCTCCAGCTTCTTCATCTGGGTCTCCACCAGCAGAGCAACCAGGGACTTAATCTTCCTCTCCTCCACTGCTGCCAAGTGCTGGGAAGACAGAAGGAAGAGGATGGAGACGGTTGGTAGGAGGGGTGGAGAGATGAAAGGAGAGAAGCAGGAAGTTAGGAGGGTATGGGGTGATGAAGGAAACGAGGGAGGAGGGTAAAGGAGGGATAGTGCGAGGAAGGAGGCAGAGTAAAGGAAAGGAGGAGGGGAGGTGAAGATAAGAAAGGAGAAAAGAAACATTTAAGAAGACAGAGAAAAGATAGGAGGTGAGAGGAGGCAGAGGACAGTAGATCAAATTGGGTGTAATAGAGTGAGGTAAGGAGGGAGGGTGATGGAGAGTGGGAGAAAACAAATAGAGATTGGCGACCTGTCAAAGAACATAAACAATAATGGGCTTTCAGGTGATGCACCATTTGGCGGCCATATTGGAGGTCCAACTGAGAACAGGTGATTGCATTTCTAATCTCATGACCCAGCTGTCTCAACAGCATGAAGACATGGTTATTTCTGGGCCGTTTTTGACTGGGGACTGATCATTTAATCACCAATACCTCTGATCGACTTTGTGATTAGATAATGTCCTCTTGTCAGTTTGCCACCACAGTATTATTGTTAACACATCTGACTTGCAAAATAGCTAATGCTATGCTAATAGCTAGTAGTTGCATCTTAAAATCCATTGCTTTGCTACACTAGCTTGCTGGCTAGTTGACCAGCTAATAAAACCACAAGGTTGTTCAGGTTAGCTTAGCTGACTTCTCAGGCTGTTTTGGAGTAGACTAGCTCAAGTCAAGACAGTTTACTGTGTCACAGTAACATTTGGAGACAGATCTACCTCATCAGACCTCTCACCATTTCTTATGATATTACTGAATGGATCTTTACCCACACCACGATTATCTTTCTTGTATAATCACCCTTTGTCTAGCCTGGTTGTTATATATTCAGCATATATTTGCGCACAGCCAATTCTCCAATGGACCTCCAAGATGGTGCCTGCCTTGGTTGCTAGGTGATTTGTAACACAACTGCAAAGCCTCTATTGAGTCAACCTAAAATGCCCCCCCGTCCTTTTCCCCCCATTGTCCCTGCGATTGGTCTGTTTGGAGCAGGCGGGCGTGCTTTACCTTGGCCTTTGTGGCGGCCGAGGCCAGAGCAGCTGCTGCTGCCGTGGCAACACTGCTTTCCACCAGGTCCAGCTCCATTCCTCTCTTCCCCTCATCCCCCTCTGCCTCTCCCTCCTTCTGCCCTGCGCTCTCCTCTTCATCTCCCCTGCCTGGAACAGAGAGAGAGGTCCAAGTAAAATAAATGGGATGCACACAATATCGGTGATTTTATTAACACACACACGCACACGCACACGCACACACACACACACACACACACACACACACACACACCATCTCTCTCCTCTGTGAGTATGTTTTCAACGTTCTCTCTTTTCACTTGTCCCCCACTGGATTCCCCCTTGAGGCCGTCCGCCCTGTCAGGGACCTGGAACAAATGCAACACACACACACACACACACACACACACACACACACACGGTAAGCAGCAACCTACTTCACCAACAGATACAATATATTATGCCAGTAAGACTCTCTTCCAGCTCTTATCTATACATCACCTGATGGGAGGTGGAGTTTGTCTCCATTTTTTCCGAATCCATCAATTCTACAGGGGAGAGGAAGAAAGAAGCATGCATTTAGGAGGATAGATATATGGACAGATAGACTCAGCTCTGTGTGTGTGTGTGTGTGTGTGTGTGTGTATTTCAGTCTCACCTGTCTTTTCAGGCTGGTTTGATGCTTCAGAGGCTTTCTCCACAAATTCCTCCTGCACTTGAGAAAACTCCTCTGAGGAGAGAGAAAGACAGACAGTCACTAACGCACAAACACAGGCATCTAACACTTTCCTCTAAAACCATACTCCCACCTGCATTAACAGATTGCACACAAACAAACACCCAGGACCCCCACCTCCCCTCACCCAGTGCGGCCTTAGCTGCGGCTGACGCCACCCGCGGGTCCACCACAGACGCCAGGAAGGCCACGGTGCTCATGACGGGGTTCTCTGATTGACTGAAAGGCACGGGCTGGTAGGCCAATGGGCCGAGGGAGGCCGTGGTGTCCTCCAGGTAGGGGTCTTCTATTGGCAGCCGCAAGAAGTGGAGGATACACTCGTCCTGCGTCCTGGAGCCCACGTGTTCTGATACCTTGTTCCAGTCATCTCTGTAGACCTCTAAGGCCTGAGACAGAGGAAAGAAAAGAAAGAGACAGGTGAGCTTGAGAACAAGATGCACTTTCTCTTGCTTACATCTCAGTATGTGTCAGCCTGCTATAGCCTGAGGGCCAGAGACAGGAACAAATACAGAAATGATCTGAACAAATATGTAACACTCCTTTAAATCACTAATCACGGCTGTGATCAATTAATCAATTATTATTTGCTATACCACACGTTATAGCTTTATTTAACAATTTCTCTATTTTTCCATACGATCATTATGCAGTGTATTGCACAACAGAAAAGAGTTTTGCACTGAACTGAAGGAGACAGAGGGAGCACTAAAGTTTGAGGATAGGAAGAAAATAAAAAGAGACTAATAGGGATAGGAGGTGTGAGGACGGTGGCCTTACCTCTAATAACAAGAGCGTCTCTTGCTCTGTCCATTCCCTTCCTGCGTTTGCTCCTTTGCTCTGAGACAGAGAACATAATAATAATATTAAAATAATAGCACTTATCTGAAAGCAGAGAAGGAAATAAAAGACTAGTAAAATACATCAAATTGGGGGAAAACAACACAAGATTCAAACTGTCAATCAAAAACATTACAGAAAGTCTATTGTAACCAATACGGTACTAGAATCATCAGCATGTCACAACAGTCATTAAAACCTAGAATTCATTTGCTGTAAATAAAAAAAGTCTATGTGCTATTGTCGCTGTTGCATGGCACCTTAGGGTGTTTCCTGGCGTAGATGTCGGTGCGCAGGCCAAAGTTCTGACAGTCTGAAGGCTTTTCTCTGCTCTTTTCTGGGAAAAACAACATATGCTGGGAAGCTGACACCTGAAAGAAACAGAGAGGCAGACACAGAGAGAGATTATCAAGAGGTGTGTTAGAAGATAGACAGGCCTCTGAATCTGGCGTGGCTCAAATAAAATTGTGCAGAGCTGTTGCCATGGGCTCTGAATGTGTGTGTGTGTGTGTGTGTGTGTTACCTGCAGGGGTTTGTGTTGTAGCGGGGCCAGTCCAGAAGGTGTGTCAGCCAGTACGTTGAAATGAGGGGTAGGTGGGGGCCCCATGGGGAGGGGTCTGCTTTCTGCGTCCACCTGGTAGTTCACCAAACCCCACTGCTCCAACAGCGCATGGACCCTGCACACAAAAATCATTTTCCTTTACATTCATTTAGCTGTGGTACCCCCCCAAAGCGGGAACATTGCTCCCACAACTATAAACATGTAAATAAACAACAATCATCTGGCCTTACTGTAGATACTGTATGAACACGAACACACACACACACACACACACACACAGAGTCATACCTCATGACAGCGCACACGTCTCCAGTGAGGTTGCGTCTGCAGGAGGTTGAGCTGAGGTACTCCTGAGGATTGAGTCGGTATGTGTCGATCATGAAGTTACGGTACGCCAGGTAGCTGCAGTGGACGGTCGTACTGTTAGCAACGCACTCTCCATCATTTCATGTGTTCTTGTTTATGTCTGAATGTCAGCAGTACTCACATCTCTGGTGATTTGGATTTGTTCTTTCCATTGAAGAATTCAGGCAGCGCACGTTTCTCTATCTGGTGAATGCTGAGGAACACAGTGAAAAGGATTATGGGAAATGTTTCATACAAAACAGAGTAGCTATGAAATGAACTCACTGTTGGTTGATAATTCAACCTAAAGGAAAAATCCTCCAAATGACCAGCATTCACTTTGAAAAGGAACTGTTTTAGTGTTGGGTTTAGAATTATGGTATGGTGAGGTTATGGTCAGGGTTAGGATTGTATTGGTTGGCTATGGTTAGTTCACCTCAAGCATGGTAATACAAGAGTGTGTGTTTGTTTACCTGTTATAGTTGAACCAGGATGCGTAGCTGGGTATTATAATATGATGCGTCTGTTCTGTGACGTTTTCCTCCGCCTCTGATAGACGAGATATTTCCCCTCTGCCCTCCTCATCCTCCTAGACAGACACACACACACACACACACACACACACACACACACACACACACACACACACACACACACACCATAAACATGCTGAAACACACTTAAACACTAATCAGCCCAGACATGTTTTTTTACAAGACAACCCCCAGGAGGAAAATGAAATCACATTTACCCTTCCTGGGAAATCATCCTCCTGTTCATCTGAAAGAGAAGCCGGGAAATAGGAGGAGGATTAAAATTCAAGACACACACACACAAACAAACAATAGAGCCACCATACGGAAATATTTTAAACAGTCAACATACAACTGTACGGTCACCTAAATGTACACACCCTCCTCTGTTTTGAATGCAACTTGCACTCTTTAGATAGTGATTGCATTGATTTTGGAAACATCACTCATCTGAAACCTTTAGAACAACGTAGCTCACCGAGGTCAGCCATGGTCCCTCCTTTGACAGGAGTATTCTCACTGTCCTTCTTCAGGTTCACTACAGAGAGGGAGAAATAAAAACCGGTTGGAGGAGAAATACTACAATGTATGTAACAATGTATTGGTGGATTGGTGGAACTAATATAGGTAGGGCAAAAAAAAAAAAACAAACACAACATTTTAACACTAACACTAGTCTGTATGTTTACCGTTCTTGGGCAGGATAACCTCCTCCATGTTAGGGACAGGAGTTGGGTCCTCCATGTCTTTGGTAAGGTCCTCCTCTGCTTCCTCCTCCTGTTGGCCACGCCTCCTCCTGCACAAGCCACATGCCACACATACTCAGTTTCCATAGGCAGGAACATGTTAAAATCAATGCTGGAATTGTGTATTGAAACCTCAAACCAAGCTTGTATTCTTCATTGTTAAAAGCATACCCTGTTTGGATACAATGGTTATGTCTTACCCCTTCTTTCCTTTCTTCCTGCCTTCGGAGGAGGGGGGAGAGGGAGAGCGTCTTCTCTTCTTGGAAGGGGTGGACTTTTGGTCCTATGATGAAAAGTAGAGATAGGTACAAAAGAAAGAGTTAGAATTTATTTTGGCATAAACAATAGTAGAAAACATGGCTTGGACATATACAACTGTTTAAACACTTGACAAACAGCACACTGGCTAGGATCAAGCCTCACAATTCATCCAAACTGGAAAAACATTTACTTTTACTGTCTTTGACCGAAATGACCAAAGAACAATTTGGACCCTTTATTTAGAAAAAGTGTCTCAGGGATCATACATTTGCTTCTGTTTTCCAACCAGGGAACAGTAAACTCTATTCAAAACACATAAACATTATATGGATGAATGAATGTTAAAATATAAAACTATGTGTACTAATAATAGAGGGTGGCTTCCCCCTCCATCAGCTCTCCAAACGTCCCTGCATTACAGCTTTACACAAACCTGGTCGTCTCGTAGGTGGATACGCTGGCGAAGAATGACAGGTACGTGTCTCTCATTCACATGGTAGTCCTCCTCATTCATCCACTCGTTGAAACCGTCTGTATCCAGAACCCAGCCAGTGTGGACCTGGGACGAACAAATACACACACACCAAAATATGTAATAACCTAATAAACAGGGTAGTGTAGTGTATCATAGTGTGGTGTGGTAAAGCGTAATGTAGAACAGTAGAGTATTGCAGTGTAGAATAGTGTTGTATACTATAATAGAGTATAGAATAGTATAGTGCAGTGTGGTATAGTGTGGTGTAGTGTGGTATAGTGTGGTGTGGTGTACTATAGGGCTTTCCGCTGCAGCTACAGCTACAGCAAACTTTGCACAGAATATGTTCTTGTTTGTCTTCTGGTTTAAAAGCAACGCCAGAGCTGCCTGCTTCTCCATCTTAACTTTTGTTTGGTCATATGGTGCACGTTGCGCAGTCAAAGGCTGTGATTGGTCACAGGTAATGGAAGCGCTTGATATACCACACCAACACTTTCGGGGGAATTGAAAATATATCAAATACACAGCAATATTGCCAAACTACATGATTATTAATCGAAACATAAAATCATGATATGCGATTATCTATGATAAATTGTGCAGCCCTAGTATAGTATAATGTGGTGTAGTACAGTATAATGCAGTATACCATTGTGTGTGTGTGTGTGTGTATGTGTGTGTGTGTGTGCTCTTACCCTCCAGGGTCTCTCTGGAATTGGCTGCTCTTCAACCTCTCCCTCAACCTCACCTGATGACAGCCAGCTGTCATAACTAGTGGAGAGACAAGAGACATGAAGGTAAAGTTTCTGTGTTTGTGTGTGTGTGTGTGTGTGTGTGTGTGTGTGTGTGTGTGTGTGTGTGTGTGTGTGTGTAGTACCTGTCAGGGTGCATGCCCCAGTGTACCAGGACATGCTTATCTTTCTGCATGACAGGACGCATCCATTCATCTGGAAACAGATACATGAAAATAAAAATGCATCAAGTAAGATTCCAGACATATTCTATAGTTAAGACACACACCCACACACCCACCCACACACACACACACACCCACACACACACCCACACCCACACCCACACCTTCATCTGTGGAGGCTGGTGGAGGGTAGATGTGGTGACTGGCGAGCATTCTGTCCTCAGTGACTGTGGCCTGTGGAAGGACATACAACTATGTTACCCTACAGCACTAAGACAAACCACTTTTTCAGAACTAGAGCAGGATTCACAGTTATGGTCATTTTTATTGATCTATCTCCCTCAGTCTACTTTTAGTCTCCAATTCTAAGAAGGGTACAGCGATGCTTAGAGATTTAAAACTGCCTGACGCATAACAGAAAAACCTCCTCTCCTTCAATCTATCCAGCTCTCCCTTTCCTCTGCAGTGGTTTACCTGGTGCTTGGTGACGATGCTGGTCAGTCTGTTAGCCAGCTCCTGCTCCAATGCAGGGGTCCAGGTATACCACGGGCCGTGTCATACAGTTGTTCTATACACACACAGATACATAAGTCAATCAATAGAGTGTACTTGTTGGGGTGTCTGTAGCACTATTTAGCTGTGTGTGTGTGTGTTTGTCACCTGGATCAGCGCCCTCTCTAGAGTGCTAAACATCTCAACATTGCGCTCGGTCCTTGATGGATTCTGCAAGTCAAACCTACGCCTGTGGGGGGTGGGGGGACACAACAGAACACAAGGTGAACAGTAATCAAAGGAAATGCAGTGTGGGATTAAGAGGGTGGGATACCACTGTGGAAAGGAGAAGATGGCATGCCTGCTACTCACCAGGCCTGCTCAGTCTTGAACTTGTAGGCGGAGCCAAGGATATGGCAGAGTCCACCCCCTGGTCGCAGGTCAAGGAAGCATTGAGCCTGAGGACAAATGATGACATCAATCGTCATCATGAAAGAGACAGACTTCCCGCTAACGTTCAGAAGACAAGCTATCTAAAGCAAGAGTGACCATGAAAGAGACACGTGGAAACACATGGAAAGAAAAACCCACAGGTAATTTAGTCAGAGCAGGGCTTGTCGCTTGTCTGCCGAAGGCGTCCTCTTGGAACTGGAGAAGCTGCAGGGTCACCGCAGCCAGAGCCTGGCAGGAAGGAGCATCCACCAACACGAACTAAACACAGACAGAAAACACACACACACACAATTTGAGAGGGATGTGATGATCTTTATGAGCGATTATCTACAACATTTCAACAGTAACGTCTCTAAAAGTTGTTAAGACTTTCCATTAGTCTAGTTGGCCTAATTTTGGGTATCATTAGCGCTACCTCTGGTGTATTTTCCCCTTACTTAGATACAACACTGATTTAATTTCAGAGAATACAGCCTTCTAGCTAATATATGAGAGGCAGCGTTATCCAGCATCCTACCAACTTCGAAGCCAATGTTTGTTTACAGTCTGAGCCATAGGGCTTGCTAGTAGGGGGCGGCTAGCTAGTTAGCTTTCTTGCTAGCTAGCTACCTTTTTGTAGTGCTTCCCGATCCACTGTCGCACCATCTCCAGTTCAGTTAAAGTATCATGGCTCTCCCAGAACATGGCGGACGGGCTACTGTCTTTTTTCCGATTTGCAATCGTCCCAGTACCGGCCTGACTTGTCCCGGGAATCCCGAGGTTTGTTCCTCCAGACATTGTAGCCATAATATACCGAGGTTATTCTCAAATGGGAGGACAAAACTGGCTAGCGCGCTCGCTAGCTTGTGCCTTTTCGTCTTTCTCTCGCGAGACGCAACGCTATAGTGACATTTCGAAATAAGAGTAATTTAAGGGTTTTTCTATTGATTCATTTTTTTTATTATTTGGTTTTCAATTTCCCTATGCTATTTTTGTGATACAGTGATATGTTTTCCAACTATGTAAATAATATAATTTCATGAAGATTACAGTAGATACATGTTTAGTATATGCCAGCACTTTTACTTTGAAGTTAAATCTTACGAGGAAGTAGCGATCCAAAACACATAATAAACATAGACGAAAGAGCAGCGAAAGTGGTGGGTAGCAAATCTATATTTTATTTTTATAACTTACATTCAGCTCTTGCAATATATGTTTCTTTACGCATGTATATGAATATGTCTTTTTATATAACATGCAGACAAATTAATTAATAAATTCGTTTTGTTGCAGCAGTTTCCTTGTAGCTGGTAGCATAATCACAGCGGACTTGCGGATTTGACATGCATGGTATTTGTTGTCTATTGAATTGTAATATTGTATATTTGCTAGCCTCTAACCAAAGTCAACCGGTCATAGCATCAGACCAACTGGGAACTAGAAAATACACTTGGAACTTTTTGCTCTTGAATTGGAGGCAAGACGCTTAGCAAAGTGACCATACATTGGGGACAGAACCCACCAGCACCACAACGGATAACTAATTAATCTTCCCACTCCATTTCATTCCAGGCCCTGTGGTCCTATGGGTGTCCAAGGTCTAACTAGCTATGTGGAGGGGAACAGACACTTCTTCCAGGATGTGAAGTTCAGAGACAGTCGCTTGGTCATCGACGGCTGCAGTCTGTATTTCCGCCTCTACTTTAACCATGGCTTTGGACCAGCAACACGGAGGAGATTATGATGCTTTCTCCCACCTAGTCTCCCAGTTTCTCTCTGCCTTGGCAACCTGCAGCATCCAAGCCTATGTGGTGTTGGATGGAGGTAGGGATGCAGATCCACCCTACACATTATATGGAGTTCTTAGTTAGAACGTTTTTTTCCCCCAACAAAATAATAATAATAACACTATACTGTCTTTGTTTGTCTTTGACAAAACAAATTCAAAATGATCACAAAGTTAATTTAAACTTTAAAAGTTAATTTAAATTTGTCCTAGGTTATAATCTGAGCCAGCAATGGGAGATCATCTATCTGTTGCTCTAGTTGTAATGCCAACTATGTCTATGTCTGTTCTGTTTGTGGTTGTAAGGGATGGACCCAAGTGACAAGAAGTTCTCCACTCTACGACAGCGTCTGCAGTCTAGGATTAAGGATGCGGAGAGTCTTTCTCACGGCCGTCATGGCTCCATCCTCCCCATCCTTACACAAGAGGCCTTCGTTCAGGTCCTCACCCAGAGCGGAGTTCCAGTGGTCCAGTGCCCAGCTGAGGCTGATTTGGAGATTGCCTGTTTGGCTCACCAGTGGAACTGCCCGGTTCTGACTAATGACAGCGACTTTTATATCTTTGACCTGCCAGGTAGGTGGATAGTCACTTCCTTACAGTCAATCCAAAAAGAATTAGATTTAGATTTAGAGCTGTTTTTGTCCTTTGTTTCCTCATCCTAGGTGGTTATCTGCCACTCAACTTCTTCCAGTGGACCAACCTTAATGGTAAAGCCCCCCACCACTACATCTCAGCTCGGCGCTACACCACTAATGGGCTGTGTCGGTGGTTCGGGGGCATGAACCGGGAGTTGCTGCCGTTGTGTGCCGTGCTGACAGGGAATGACTACAGCAGACCCAAAGGTGCTGAAACACTCCTTGGTCTGTTAGATGTGAGTGGGCTGGGAGGAGGTGGTGGCAGGGGAAAGGGGAAGGCACACACTTCCCGCATTGAGGGCCTCCTCCTCTGGCTCTCCTCTTTCTCGGGCCCAGGGGAGGCGCTGGAGGAAGTGAGCAGGCTCATGGGGGAGGTAGACAGAGACGGAAGTGGAAGGGGCAAAAGAGGAGAGATGGGTAAACTCAGTTCCGAGCTGTGGGCATGTATGCAAGAGTACCACATCACCCCTCATAGCTCTCTGGCTCGCTGGTTCTCTGGAGGTAGGGCAGGTCCAGGAGGGAAGAAATATGGGTTTGCCCAGCTGCCAGAGTGCCTGTCCCATGCTGCAGCCCAGGGGCTATTGGCCTCCTTGGTGCTGAATGTTCTGGTACTGCGCAGGGTCCTGCTCTTCCCACAGGTGGAGAACAGCAAGTTAGCCAGCAGCCACTGTAGCGCCAGAGCCATACGCCAGGCGATATATGGGATATTACTGCAGAGGGCTGGGTTGGGGCAAGGTGCCCAGGTTCAAGGGAGAGGCTCAAGAGCACAGGATGTGAATGTACAAGAAAACATCAGCCAGGGTCAGAGAGGTGGGAGAGGGCGTGGGGGAAGAGGGCGTGGGGGTGGTCAGATAGGGGTAGGTAGGGGTCTTGACCAAAGTTTACCCATACCACAGGGTGGAATTAAAGGAGTCAGCAGTGGACAAGGGGCCAGTGCAGTGCAGAGCTCTAGCGCCCCCATGTGTGTGGAGGAGTATGACCGTCTGGATCTGAACCTGAAGAAAAACCAGGTGGAGGCACATCCACTCAGAACACCCCTATGCCTGGACACACTAGGCCAGGTAACCATGACAACAAAATAACCACCATAAGAAATGTCAATTAGTGGCTTATTAGCTCAATAGCTGGCCATTCAGCTCAATAGCTCAATAGCTCAATAGCTGGCCATTCAGTATATCCTGACTTATCTGCAATGCTAGTTTATATGTTTTGGATTTAACAAAAACTGAACTGATCAATTCAAACTTGATTACATTTCTCACTGTCATCCTCTGTTATTCATCCAAGGCTCCTCTGGCAGTGCGACTAGGCGTCCTGTTGGAAGTCTTAGGGGTGAAGGAGTCTGTCTTGTCTCCCATTCCTCTCCACCTGAGGCTGGCTGTGGGAGTGACAGGCTTCTGGCTGCGAGAGGCCAGTCCACCGCCCTCACTGCCCCAGCTTCAGGCCCTACTGCTGGGCATGGTCTATGGAGAGCTGTCGTGGAACAACCAGCCTGGAGCTACCCACTACCATCATGCCGGTTAGTCATTTTGTGTTTTGTTGTGTTATTGTGTTGTGGTGTGTGTGTGTGTGTGTGCATGCATCTGTTTGTCTGTCTGTCTGCAAATATTTGTGCAGCCTCTCTGCCTATGTGTGTACTTGGTTAACATGCCAAGTTATGATCGATTCCAAATGATACCTAACCTACTGCTATTGTGTACCATCCCAGTCCCACAGCTGAACTGGGCTGCAGAGCGCAGTGTGTTGGTAGGGCTGGGCCGACAGCGTGTGAGGCCGGGGGAGAGGCGGGGCTTGGATTTGGGAGTGGCTCACAGTTTCAGCCAATGGCAGGCCTGCCTCTGGAGTGCACTGTGTCTCAATCAACTATTGCTGGTGCCCCTGCCTGAACCAAACATATCTTGGTAAGACACAGGGGGGTGATAAAATACACAACATTTACATTTTTCACTTTTTTAAAAAAACCAGGCAAGGTGACTGAGAACACATTCTTATTTATACCACTGGCCTAAAGCAAGGGTTGCCAGTTTTTGTCAGTTAATGTCAGGAACCCCCAAATTGATGCACATTAGTCAACAAGTGCCCATTTGATGAAATTTTGTTATATTTTGTTATTATACAAAATATTATCATTTAATTTGACATGACATGAGCAATACAAATGTCTCTCTTTTTCTGTTTTTCTTTGTGTCTCTCTCTCTCTGTTTGTTTCTCAGGTTGTTCAGTGGTTCCTTGGTCCACGGCCTGGTCAGGTCTTTGAGAGGGGGCCAACCCGCTGAATCCTTCCTGGCTGGAGGCTCCCTGTCTATACAACTCTACTGCTCTCTGCTGGACGCTGTGGTGAACTGCAAGTCCAAAGCCCACCCCTCCTCTTCAGCATCATCAGGGAGGAGGAAGAGAGGAAGCCGCAAGGGGAGGAAAGGAAGAGGGGGAGGTGGAAGGGGAGGAGGAGGGGAGAGAGGGAATGAGGAGTTAAACAACAGGTTTTCTCTCCTAATGAGTGAGGAAGAGTTTGATGATGACTGATGAGGAGGTATGTAGCTATGGGCCATATGCTTTTTTAGAGGCAGGACATTCCAGTGGTTTTTAAAACTATGCTCAGGGAATGCCACAAGACAACACTTCCATCATTCAACAACAACACCTTTTATTTTGTACTACTCTACTTCTGCCCTCATGATGCCAATGCACTAATTCAGTTTGGTACTCATTAGTCAGGAGTAATATCTACCTGCTTTTTATTGAAGTTAACTTTTGCTGTTGCCAATTTATTTCAAATTATATTGTGTGTGTATATATATATATATCAAGATATACATCTATGAGAGCCTCAAGGCTTTTTATCAGGCTAATATCATTGTAATTGTCTTAACATGACCGTTTGAATTGTCATGTCAACACAAAGTACATACATAGATGTCAAGACGTATAATTATTTTACCCAAAGTTCACTATTGCCTTATTCTACCATATGTATGAGGACCAGGAAATTTTATGGCAGCTAGTATCATCTTGATGAGCACCTTATGAAATCGTATTGCTGCCTACGCAATTTTATCTTAATCTGCTTTGAGCCATATGCACTTGATGCTCTTGAATTGTTTACTCATCTTGTTTCAATTGTGCAAATCTTTCCTAGTAACCACATATCACTGAGAATAAAATGTTTATTCAGTCACTATAAAGTCATTGTAGCACATTACAGAAGCACTATTCATACATAATGCTTGGATTTATATGTACAACAACCAACAATTAACTACTCACAAATGTGCACAGAACTGCAGTACATCTATAACCTTATTTAAATAAATGTGGTAATACATAAAAACATGATTGACCCATCCTGCATTGTTTCTAAAAGTAAAAAAAAAGAAACTGTTCACAAATAAAAAAAAAATCCAATTTATAATACAGACAAAGCAATCAAATACAAAAGATGAGTTCATTCTCAGAAAGTATTTGTCAGCCAGAAGTCTTAAAATTACATTTTTTTACATATTTTCCAACCTGGTCTCGGGATTCAAACCGGCAACCTCTTCTCGTCTCCTTAGGAATCCAGTTGTGGATCGTCTCACGCTGCCATTTGAACCCGAGGAACTAGAATTCTGACACTGCTAAAATATGAGGTGCAATTTGACCACGGGGGATAGCTACGAATGCTTTGCCACGTCTAAATCAGCTTCATAGTCTAAGGCTGGTCTAATGTAGTGGGTAAATGTGACACCTTATTACACACACACACACACACATACTGAGTCTCCCACATCTATCAGGATGATGCGGACGGGGTTGACGAGGAAGGAATGGGTGCAGCATGTGGCTGAGAGTCAATGAGGTCCATGTCCTCGTCCTCGTTGGCTCCACACGTGTCGACCACGCAGATCAGACAGCTGGTGACAGGAAACGCTCGCACCTTGCTGCAAGTCGCCCACCTGGACACACAGATTTAGAGCCGGTATGAAGTAGGAATAAAGGAGCCATACAAATGAAATATCAACATAGCGTAAAACTTCCAATGATGTCCAGGCCCTTTTAGAGACAGGCCATTATTTCAGGTCCACAGTACCCGGTAAGCCTAAAAGTGATTTATCAGTATTCTGTGCTGCTCAAATTAGGCCTACAGCTTAAAACTGTCACAGGTACGATGCAACTCATGTCAGATACAACTACAACTAGAAGAAGAAGAAGAAGACTAAAATAATCACACAAAACTGTTGATAATCTTTTTTCCCCAGCCTTGATGTCAAGCTCGGCTGCTCATGAGCATAACTGGTTATGTTTGATATATCATGGTGATGATGGCGGGACATTAGGCAGCCCAAGTGCCTCTTGTCTTTGCTTTTGCAGTGCAGAAAATTCAGGTTCTGAACTGACTGAACTGAAAAGCACCCGCCCGCAGACAAAATCCACAAACCTGTCAGCATCGGTGTGGTACTCCAGGACGTGTCCGAGCCTCCCCACCCCTTGGAAGCCCGCCAGTATGTAGATGATATCGGCCACCGCGGCACACTTCACCGTTACACCTCGCCACGGCATCGTCAACGCGCCGCACCACTCGTTACTGGCGATGTCGTAGTACTCCACCGAGTCCAGCCCGCCTACAAAGAAAACACAAGGAGCACAGTCATTTCAGAGTGTGGTTCCATATATACACAGTAGCATGACTAGAGTGGCTACTAGTGCTGCTGCTACTACCTTATGCTGCAGCTACTTCTATATATTACTATTACCAAGTGCTCCCTGCCCTCCAATAGCATAGATCCTATTGTTGACCACCACCAGGCCATGGTTCTTCCTGGCCTCTCTCATCCCACACAGCTCCTTCCATCTGGGGAGAGAAAGAGGGAGAGAGAGAGAGAGAGATGGGAACAAGGAAGATACAGACAAATCCAAAACAGACTCATAAACAAAGTCTTTAAACTTCATCTTTCAGCATTACATCCATACATGCACACACGTAGGCGTCCATTGCGTTTGGACTGCATCTTCTTATCACTCACTGTTGTGTGCTGGGGTCGTACACCTCGCAGTTGTTGAGGATCCTGCCGGAGTGGTTGTTGCCCACCGTTCCTCCGCAGACGTAGATGAGTCCGTCGGCCTCCACCGAGCCGTGGCTGCACCGGGCCAACAGCATGCTGGTTTTCACCTGCCACGACTCTGTCCGTGTGTCGTAGCATTCAAACAGGTCCAGGGCCGAGCTGCCTGCAGACAGACATATGATGCCGCGATTAAATGCTTTCAGAAGCAGGTGTACTTTCCCCTTTAAAGTGAGTGACTCTACTCACTAGATACACAATACTCCCCCCCCCCCCCCCCAACCCCTGTCCCTTAATCCCACTTTCCCACCTCCCCATGCTCACCCACTTCCGACCCTCCAGATGTGTAGATCTTGCCCTGGGCAGCGCAGGCCGACAGGCTGTCACGTGGTGTGGGTGGACCTAGCTTGGAGTACCAGCTGTCCTTCAGGACGTTGTAGCAGTCCATGCGCTTGATAGGGAAGAGCTGCGAGCCGCCCAGGATGTAGACCACATTGTCCCAGAAGACGGCTGTGGCGTCCCGGCGCTTCTCGAAGGGGCAGCGGATGTCTGTCCAGCTGGAGTCCTGGTGCAGGATGTGAACGGATGGGCAGACGCTATAACGTGATTGTTGTGAAGCTACTGAGGTACTGTGACTTGACTAGGGGTATACTGAATCTTAGCCTATTGCCAAATATATGTATCATAACATTTTACAAAACTGTAATACGTCGTTCATCCGTAAATGTAAATATCTAGTCAGTCTGCGAGTCCAGACATTGGAATTCAGCCTATGTCTGAGCAGGTGCCGCTACCTTGGGGTTGAAGTAGCGACAGGACTGTGGCTGGGAGCCTCCAAACAGAGCGATGCGGAAGTCGTGTTTCTTGCGTCGCGGTCGGCTGCTCTCTCCCAGGTCCTCCCGGTCCTCGAGGGACAGCAGGTGGTAGCGCATCCCACCTGGGACAAAAACAGAGGCTAGTTTTGTGTGTGTGTGTATATACGTGTGTGTGTGTTTATGTCTAGTTCACTTATCCTTATCCCTCCCAAAAACAGCACCACATGGAGTTGAAACTTTTATTGAAACACTGTCACCCCATTAATGGATTTAGTTGTGATTGGATTTGTTGATTGATTATGATAAGATTTGATTTGATGATCAATTCATTGGATTACAGACATTTTTCACTCTAAAATCAATTGACTGAGCTTTTCATAATAAGGACTGGCAGGATGAGACAGCTAAACATGAGTTTTACACATATTATGAGCCTGTAAAAGGGTTATTAATGGTAATGTTAGTAAAAAATGTTAGTTAGTAAGTATTTACTTTGAGTTATGAAAAAGTTAACAGGAAACGTTGCTTAAATCCAACTCAAGAATCTGCAAGAATTTCCCATTGACACCCATGCATTTTTAACATTTAACTACACATTACGGTACACAGTGTTAAAAAAAATAAACGATTTCAATTCTAATCCAAATTAAAATGTGCATGTGTACGTGTCACTCTCTCCACTCACTGATGACCATCTTGAGGCACTGTGGGTTGTCCTGGATGAGGGGCTCGGCCTGCACCGTCTTGGACAGGAAGGTTTTGGAGACCAGGGGGAAGCGGACGCAGCCCAACACCTCCACCATGTAGCGCTGTCTGTTACACACGTCGTATTTCAGCCAGCGCACTGCTGCGTCATAAATCTAAACACACACACACACACACAACAGCGCACGTCACTGGGCTTGTTCTCGCTAGCAGAGGCTATTGCTTCCACTACATAGCTTCTGTTTGAATTACATGAAGAATAGTAGTTTTTGCCATGGTAGAGTATTTCTACCTCTTTAGCTCTCTTACACATACAAACACATAAATGCAAAAATAAGAGGGTAAGACAATACACGCTGAAAAATACCAAACGTGGGCATGAATATCCATGATTTGTGTGTGTAAGTTTGCCTGTGTATCCCTGTCTTGCTACATTGATGCGTGTGTGTCAGATCTGTACCGAACAGTATTTGCAATATTTTTAATGGTTTTGGAAAATGGGTAAGGTTTGCCACATAGAACAACACAAACATACGGGGAGTTTAGGTAATCATAGAAAGGTATTTAAAGGTACATTTTGTATACTTTTCTATTATTGTCACCCAACACTGTATGAATTGTCCTGATGTGGTAAACCCCACCCATCTGGTACTCCAAGGAGGTTAAAACAAGCACTAAAAATTATCTGCAAATATTGACCCTGGGGCATCCCTCATTAAATAGGGACAAATTCTGTGTTTATTCCAAGCTGTGTTGTGATTTAAGAAAAATCTACCTTGGTGATTACACTGATCTTTCTACCCAAAAAACGCAATATATCACAGCTGAAGCTCATTTCTTTGAAAGCCTTAAACACAATCTTTGTATCAGTGTGTGTGTATGCACGTGTGTACCTGGGCCTCAGCACGGACGGTGAGTTTGTCCTGGTGCAGTAGGTGTGTGAGCTGTGTAACGTCTAAATGCAGGAACTCATCCAGTTTATAGACTTCAGTGAAGTGGACCTGGACAAACTCCTCTGCTGCTGCCTTCAGCTCCGGACAGTCCATACACTCTGCCAGGGTAGAGATACCTACAGGGGGACAGGACGAGGATCAATGACGAGCAGACCTGGTCCAAGACTCTATATTGGAAAATGACTTCTGACATTTAAATACACACTGGATTTTACATATCAGGCACTTACACAGCCACAAAATGTAAGCTTATTAGTGTCCCTCATTTAGTTTTCTTCAAATATTTGAACATCAACATTCAACATTACAACAACTTTACCTAGCTGTGCTGCTGAAAGTCTTTGCCACTTAGTCTAAATCATAACAGTCGAGGCTGGTGACTCAAAAAGTTGAGGGGCTCAATAAATTGCAGGGTAAAAGCATATGGCCCAAAAATGTACATCTATTAAGACTGTACTGTACTGTACTCAAAAGGTCAAAACATCATCCTCACTATCCAGCCTCCCCTGGTTATATAAGGGTTGAAAGATTTTCGTCTAGTTTTGTTCTCACCCAGGCAGTTCGTAGCATCAATCTGGCCTTTGAGGAACTCAACACACATCTTCTTCACCGGCTCAATCTGGTATTGGTTGGCTGCATCCAGCAGCGACTGGACATTACTGCTGTTCACCGAGATCCTGACACACACACACACACAGACACACACTCAACGGTAAGCATTGTTCTGATGAAATCACAACCCCAAGAGCCTGGACTGTAAAAGTATTTCATACAGCTTATCTTGTACATGGAGAGCATCCTGTAAATCGTCTCATAGTTAACACTTGTGTGTGTCATACCATAGATGGTCTACTCTTACCGGGCTGTGTAGATGAACTCAACCAACAGCGCAATGATCTCAGGCTCAGCACTCCTCAGCTCCACCTCATGGGACATTGACTCCAACATACTGGCTGGAAGGAGGGAGGAAAGGAAATGGTACCAAACATTAATAATGTTTGGTATCAGTTGTGGTAGGGGTGCACAATTACTGGTGCACAATCGTATGTCACAAGTTGTTTCTACATTTAATAATCTTAAAATATTTTAAAATATTTCATTTCACTTAGAGTGTCCACTGTAGCTGAAAATAACCAAGATGTTGACATAAGTTGTGTTAAGTGTAGTAAAATAATAATAATAATCACAATATCGAGCAAAATAATTGGGATTATCACTGTAGCCATAATCATGCAGCCCTAAGTTATGGTTGATACGTTTTTTGTTCCATATGTGTCAGATGTTTTTATCTTTTTTTGCATTTGCTTTACAACTGCACTTCTTTGGATACTTTGTGATAAAATAACTAATTTCTAAGCATTGGCCATACACTTTGTGCCTGGGATGGAAATTATAATGTTCCATTAGTATCATATTGTCTCTAGCAGCAACTTTCTTGCTATGAAGACACACCAGAGCTGAATGTAGGGGACACACTGATATGAAATCTGAGTGGTTCCACTTGTGATCATGTGTTTGTGTGTGTGTATGTGTGCATGTGTGCATACTTACTGGTGAACATGAGGCTGAAGAAGTGGCTGGCAGCAGCCAGCACCACTCTGTGGGCAGGAAAGTGTTTGCCCTGAACCACCAGGATCACATCACAGAGAGTACCCTGAAGAAAACATATACACACTTAGTGACGGGACTGGATAAACACACACACACAAAATAACAAAGATGTATGCACACACATACTTTCTGCCTCTCACCCCACCTATCTATTACAAGAAGGACAATATCCAAAAGGGGAGGGAATCCTTCTGTTCCAGGCTTACACTCTTTCTCACTCTCAACACATACATTCTCATATACTGTCCCTCACACACACATATATACACTTGCACAACTGCTTTGTCATCTCTCTGCTTCTCTCTCACGCACACACACACGCACCTGTTTCCTCAGGTTGTTCATGACTCCCATGATGCTGGACAGTTGTCTGTACTCCTCTTTAGTAGCACACTTCCTATCATTCTTCTTCTTGGAGCATGCTGCTTTCTCTGGAGAAGCTATTCCAGTCATTTCAGACTGATTAATGTTACCTTTTCAGCTAGCGAGCTGTAACACTGTCAGCAGTAGTGCTAACAGTGTGTTGCAGTCTCTTTGTTTTGGCTGAGCCACTGATACAGGGTTGAGCTAGCAGTTTGCTAGTCACCAGCAGCTTGTTGTAATTGTATGAACTAGCAGGCTGCTAGTTTGCCTGCAGCTTCTCTCAGAAAGGTCGTATAGAGAAAATCCTTCGAATGTGATGCTGTCAGATGTTAGCAAAGCAAGACGTTAAATGCAAAATGTTAGAGTGGAGATTTTTTATAATACTTTCAGGCTCTTTAGCTAGGGTTATGTGTCCTATCTTCTTCTACGGTGGTTAGAAGAAATGTTTCTCGCCCTCCAGCGGCTCGCATGAATATTACTCCCTAAACTCGAAGCACCTCAGGATTGCGGAACTGATTTGGTTTATTCTTCAACAAAAGCTTTCTAGCACGTTTTTAGAATTCAAAATGCAAGCGCTGAAATAGTTTGTAGTACTGAGAATTGCAAGTTGCAGATTGATGCTTTTATTTTATAAAAGATCAATACGTAATATAATATGGCGACACCAGCACTTTGCTTTTCACATTGCAGCTCACCTACAGGTGCACCTGTCATCCTCAGATTTGTACAGTTATAAAAAAAAA
Source organism: Hoplostethus atlanticus (assembly GCA_034670405.1). Classification (NCBI taxonomy): domain Eukaryota; kingdom Metazoa; phylum Chordata; class Actinopteri; order Trachichthyiformes; family Trachichthyidae; genus Hoplostethus; species Hoplostethus atlanticus. The sequence goes on along the minus strand of JAXDDX010000006.1, from coordinate 2,108,277 downwards.
AATCAGGCGCGTGACTCTGACGTCATGTGGAATGCGGACGACAGAGATAATTGACCTGAAAAACAAATTAACAGCCATCAGAGCGGAGAAATGGCCCGTTTATTTTGCTGTTGCTGCTTCTCTAGTGAAAACTCCGAGGACGAGGTATGAGTTTGCATTATATTGAGCTATATGTGATTATTAGTCAGATTAGAAAATGGCTTCACTCGGATTAACTCATGACAAAGTAATAACGTGGGTTTAGCACAGTTTTACAAAAACTATAGTAAACCCATAAGACATTTTAGAGGGATACTATACGAATACCACAGGAAAACTATAGAATATTATGAAACCTTAGAAGATACGTACAATATTTTCACTATAATCTCATTGAGGAGTATGACAGACACACTATAAATACCTAAAAGGATTATTATAGTGATACTATAAGATATGAATGTACCATAAAGTACGATGAACTCACCATAAACTCGCTATCGGGTACCACAGACACAACAAACCCTTATAAGATTTTTTGTTTGGGATGTGAAACTTTATCACTGGGTTGATGCACTGAGATTTTCAGATGTATGACAAAGTAACAACGTGGGTTTAGCAGAACACAGTTGCTTAGTGTTGTTTGTAGATTTTGGGATTAAGACGCTTAAAATTGGAGTGTTGAACTCAATTCCTTTAACCTCTGCCCTTTCAGAGGCAGCCTCTCCTGCAGCCCAGAGCCGAAGAACCAAACAAACCTGAATCAGCCAGACAGACCCGGCCAGCACACACTGGTACGTTCTCTTTGATTTTACCTTCATATCTACATTATTCATACATATATCATACAGTAAAACAGTAGAAACATTCTGTGTGTTTTCCCAGATACACAGACACTGAGGCGGAGTGGAAGGCTAGTGATGAGGAGAGTGTGTGTGTCAGAGTTGGACCAGAGGTTTTCTGATGTGGCCGAGACCTTCAATGAGCAGCAGGAATGCTACGAGGGCATGGTCCGACACATCATCAACCTGCAACAGAGTTATGGCTGTAACCATGATGACACGTTGGTGCTAACTGAATGTGTAAAGAAGATCAGAGAGGAGCACGGTGAGCGGCGCGCGCACACACACATACACACAGACACACACACACACACACACACACACACCCTCAAACATTACCAGATGGCCACTGCTCAGAGCTCCCACGTTGCCTTCCAATATAGGCAATGTGGAGGCAGGTGATTATATCTCACTATTCTGTTTGTGTGTGTGTGTGTGTGTGTGTGTGTCTCTCTCTCTCTCTCTCTCTAGAGGGCAGGTATAGGGTCAACCTCCAGATGAAGGGCTATGACTTCTCTCTCTCTGTGGTTCCACTGGGGTCAGAGGGCGAATGGGGGGAGCCACTACCTCCCCGCCTGCGATTGGCTCAGGATGAACTGAGGGGTGTGTCCCAGGGCGCCAAGGTGACCATCTCAGTAGGAACAAAGCTCCAGGAGCTGATTGGCTGGCTGCTCCGTAGCGAGGAACGAATGGCTGAGCAAGTGAAAGAGGCGGCACTGGTGTACCTGGAGCAGCAGAGGCTGAATGAGAACCTAAAGGAGAGCATGAACGAAGTGAGGAGGGCGAAAGAGTTCTCGATAGGATACAAACAACGGGCTGGGGAGGTCCTCACTGAGGCTGCGCAGATAGCAGGAGCCAATCTCTAGTTTACACACGTACACACACACACACACACACACACACACACACACACACTAAACTCAACCCAACTCACGGATGCTGGAGTGAAACACTGCACTATATGTGTTTTATGTACATACAATATGCCTTTCATGTCACTGTAGCTTCTGAAATAATTCTCTTGTATGATGAGTGTTACTTTTGTATCCGGAAATGTGAGGACTTTAACTGTGATCATTCTTGCCTTATTAAAATCTTATTAAATATAGCAGACACGCACACTTACTTTTAAAGATATATTGTCTATTAATGATTGTATTTTGATGAATACTTGTGTATAATATAATAATATAATATGTATGTACCACTGTTCAGTGTCTGCAAGGCATAGTTCTACAAGGGGGCATTAGGGGGCATTGCATCCTCACTTTTATATTTTGCTCCTTCTGTTCTCCCATTCAGATTCAGTGCATGTCTATGGTTTAGGAATTGCCCCATCACTTATTTCAAATTCCCCCACAGTGATCTTTCCTGCAAATTACAGTGATTACGTCTATAGATTTTTCTTAATCAGTCTTAATTATCAAAACTGACACTGTAAAACTTGATGCACCCAGAATGGCTATAACAAAACTAACAATACTGTACAGTATTATTGTTGTTTAGAATTATGTACCAAATAAGATACTTTCATTTACTTTAGAATTGTTAGTAAACCAGTACTCAACAGAATTTCCCAAATAACTAAAATATTATTTGCCGTGGGGAAAGATTATTGTGTGGTTTTCCATATGCAGTAGTAGCATGGTTGATAACTTGCACTGGATTAATGACTTTCTATGACATAGCCTACCATAAAACAGACCAAAGTCTCTTCTATCAGCACTGAAAGTAGAACTAGGGGTTTGTTTGAGTGTACAGTTTTTCTGATACTGCCGGTCACTCTGCTGTATGAAGCAGAGGCAACAGAAAAGCTGCTTAGTAGTCACACCAACCAGTGCATTCATTAAGTTATTAAAACTGCAGATTTTCAGCTCCTATAAATGTGAAAGCAAACAAACTCATTGTCATATGCCATCTTGATAATTGGTTTTGTAGTTATATAAAAGGAAAATCCATTGCTGGTGAGGTCAATTGTTATGCATTATTTATCAGGCAACAACAGTTTTTTTTTTTCATTTAACCTTTACAGGTCAATTTGTCATGAATTTCCCTGAGTGCTGGACACAATTTCACAGAGAGATGTCGTGTTTACCTCTCAATGGAAAGGTTAGGGCAATCTTTAAAAAAGCAATTATATTAGAATACCTATGTATTAGAATAGTGTACATGAAGCTATACGGGTCATATACATAAAGATACCACTAATATATATACTATATGCATTTATTTATTAGAGGTATATTATTAGTGGTTATATGTATTGAGACCGTTATTTGGACTTAGTATGCCTAGATATAGCCTAAATGTGTGCCAGACTATGTTTACAATCAAAATGTGAATTATTTTTATCACGTGATTTATCAAATCAATCAAATCATTGAAAAGGCAGTTCATATAATTTTACTCGATTATTATGAAAATCAAATCCAATCCAAGTATCATGAAATGATTTATTCATGTGATTTATTGATGGCATCTTTGATAGTAGAGTTTCTGCTGTCAAAGAGCAGTGACAACTTACCCTGATCGTGGAAATTATTAACGTGCGGCCTTTCGGCTGATCTGATTGGTCGCTATTTTGGGGGGCGCGGCAGTCAGTTTACATGCTGTTCACCCATTGGCCCAGACATCTGCCACTCTGGGAAGAGTCCTCTAGTTCAAGGTAGTCTGAGTGAAGAAAGTAATGAAGATGGAAGGGTTTGATGTTGTTGAATTATTGAGGAGATTTATGGAGTAAGTGATAGCCATTCACTAGCTGAAACGATAGAGGACAACGATACCAGGGAATTGACAGATAGCATGCAAGTAAGTAAACAACAACTTCCCTCTCTAACGTTACTTCGTGTCGCGCCTTAGCCAAGCTAGCTAGCTGGCTAATCTGTAAGCAAACACATTGACAGCTCGAAATCGTTCAGCAAGAGAGTGTGGGTCGGCAGGGGATTATAGTGGTCGACTGCCAGTGGGTAGCAAGTTAAGATAGCAAATACACTAAACTATGTGGTTAGTAACGCTAATGCTTGCCATAGCTGAAAATCTATAAGTTACCAGCCAGCATTTGATATGGCTAAACGCAAGCCTATGTCACCAGTTGTCAGTGTGGCAAACTAGCTCGCTAGCAGTGCCTGGAAACTGACACAATTCCTAGCTAAAGTTAGTTAGATACAAAGAAAGGATGGAAGGTTTTTGAAAAAAAATTTCGCCAACCTTTCATTGCAACCATTTTGCTGCTGAGGTCAGTCACATCTGTGTGATGGAGAGCCGCTGTACCTGGCTTTTCCATGTGTAGTCACTGCTGTCTGTGTGTGTGTGGTCTGTCAGGCACAACTTGATAGGATTCCTCAATTTATTCCAGTGTGTGTGTGTGTGTGTGTGTGTGTGTGTGTGTGTGTGTGTGTGTGAGAGTTTGGCCGAGGGAGAGAGACCTGTAGCTTTGGTCTCCATCCCTGACTGCTATGTTGGATAATGCATTGTTAAGATTTTTGCAATAACTATCATGTGATGCAGCTTTCCTCTCGTGCCACTCAGCAAAACCATGGCCACGAGTTTCCTCTATGGGAGAGACTGGTGTGAATCTCTGCTGCTGATCCACAAGGCTGGCTTATTTTCAGACTTGTGTATGAAATGGGTGATTCAATTCTTCCTTTCATTACATGCTGTCCAAAGTTGTGTGTTTTGCGCTGTCGGGCTCAAAGGCTGTCTGTCTTCAGGCGGTGTGCCTGTTATTGTTTGAAGCAAGTTACTGTATATGGCTATACTCATAAGACTGTCTTCGTGTGTGTGTGTGTGTGTGTGTGTGTGTGTGTGTGTGTGTGTGTGTGTGTGTGTGTGTGTGTGTGTGTGATTTGGGAGAGACTTGCCCTTTAGCAATGGGCGGGTTTGTTGGGTGGATGATTCACTGTTAAGAGTTGTGTCATTAGTATGTGGATATGTGTGAGTGTTTATGTATTTATTTATATAGCAGATTTTGTGCAAACAAATGCAATGCACTTAATAGTAAAAATAATAATAAAATACAGATGAAATAATACAGAGGTAAAATAATAAAATACAGATAACCATGCCCACCATCAGGGGGGGGTCAAACAGGAACGTTGTCCCGAGCCCTTGGAAAGATCTGTCATAGGCCGTTTAACAGTATCATTTGTTCCCCCTGGTTTTATTATCCTGACAATTTTTCCGCAAAATATATAGGCTATGTATGTCCATAATACATATTTATTCTTGTAATCATTACAGAACATTGTAGACTACGTATTTGTCTTACCTTGTCCCCCCATTATTAATATAAAAATGGTTTGGGCAACACAACCAGCCAATCATATGATTACACGGATGACGACCCCCGCCCCCGTGCACCCCCTTTCATCTTTGATGCTGGCAGTCTCATTTCAAAATGCCAAACTTATACCATAAATCAGGGTCCCAAAATAGAAAAGATTAAAAAAAGAATAATAGTGAAGAAGAAGAAGAAGAGTGCATGAAGTTCTAACCAATAAAGTCCAAATGGCAGAATAAACTATAAATAATAAAATAAGGTACAAACAAAAACCAAGAATAAAAATAGACATTAAGAGTAAAAAAAACAGGGAATAAGAATGAAATAAAAAGAACAGATAAACAGGTATGTCTTAAGCTTGTGTCTGAAGATGTCTACTGTTTCAGCTGCCCTCAGATCCAGAGGGAGAGTCTTCTAGAGCCTAGGGCCACAAAAGCTGAAAGCAGCCTCCCCATAAGTCTTTGTCCTCCATGTAGGAGCGACTAAAAGAGAGGATGCACAAGCTTGTTAATGTGTGGCGTCTCTGGCTGCTAGTGTCTCCGGTCTGTTAATGCTTTGTGACAGTGAAGCCTGGCGGGTCACTGAGCAGGAAGATAGTGCTGGGTCTGCTGTCACCCATCATCACAGATGAAGGCACCCATGCCCGCAATCCCGTTCAATCCTGGTCATTTTGGCTTCTAAAACTGTTGTAACCCCTCCCCCTTCATTTCATACCGCACTGTTGAGTTAGAAGTACGCACAGAGAAGCAGGGGAAAATGTAGACATGGATTCTTCCAGCAAAAGTGATTTTGTAGGCACAATAGAAGTGGCCTTGTTTTAGATCTCTAGAGAATCTAGAAATTATCAAGCTAATTATCTGCACAGGAACTGGTATTTGATTTGATCCTAGTGCTCAACATTAATAGATTAACTAAGAGCTATCTATCTTTGATAGCAAAGACCTCAACGTGTAGCTGCCTGCCATGAGAGAGAAAAGCTTGTACAGAGAAAGAACGAGAGCATTGGGAAGAGGGGAGATGAAAGAGACAGTTTTAAGTGGGAAATCGGTGATGGTAATCGCCACTCCCTTCAGGCTCACCGGCTTCAGGCTCACCGGGGAGATGGAGGGAAGGAGGGAAGGAGGGAAGGAGGGAGAGGAGGGACGGGAGGGACGAAGATGTATCACTGGCTTGGAGGCAGCCGGGAGTGTAGGCTGCTATAAGAGGATTCCTCCCTGTCAGATCTCTCTATCTGTTGCCCTCAGAAGCAAAGACCACACACACACACACACACACACACACACACACACACCACACACACACACACCACACACACACACACAAACCACAGACTCTGTTGTGATGTCGTCTTGGCTTTAGGCGTTCCTTTTCTCTATGTGTGACAGAGAGCAAAGCAGGAAAACCACAGCTATAAGCAACCTACTGAAGAAAACCTGAGGGGGAGAGCGAGGTGGGAGGACATGATGCAACAGGATAACCACAGGCCAAGAGAGTCCAAACAAAGACGGAAGGAAGATGAAAACAGACTGATAGACAGAAGGCAAAAAAAGAGATATAAACTGAAAGAAGGAGAGGGAGAGAGAGAGATGAAAGGGCAAAAAGCAATTTTAGAAGCCCAAGGAAAGGACATAAAAGGTGTTAAACACTAGGAAAACCGATGACCAGGGGGTCAGTTCAAGCTGTGAGCTCCTCAAAATAGCTCCTTTTTTACTTTTTACTTCCATGCAAGCTTATTCACAGGTAACAACTGGCTTACTTTGGAGATTTTAAGTAGAGGCCAGTTGCTGCAGTTCCTGTCATATGCATTGTGGAGGCTGTTAACATGTTTTAAACTACAGTTTGCTAGTAGGCTGGATGTGTCTGCTTATTTTACCACCTTGATCTTTCATTCTGTCTCCTCTAGGGCTCAGTAATTTGAGCGGTATTTGTGTGTGTGGCTTCCACCCTGTACCACAGGAAAAACCGCAGGGGTAGCTCTGCTGCTCTCCTAACTGGTTATGCACCCAATGAGTCTTTGTCTCTTTCTTTCTTCCCTTCATTCTTCATTGTTATTGGCCAATTCACTTCCTGTCTGAAAAAGAGAAGGTGTGTGCGTGTGTCCTCCCTTCACTATTAGGAACCAAAGTCATATTAGTCATATTTTCAGCTGGTCTAATATGTAAGAAATGACCTTCAGAATGGTTTCTGTTTTATCACACTTCCAGTGAGCCCAGCTGAACTCAGTGCCATGTAGACACAGTAGGCAGTAAGATGGACTCAGGTGACACTGAAATTGAGGACACTCCATCCAGTTTCAAGTCTGCTGTGCGGCAGCATTTTAGGCAGGGTGGGAAGTTAACCTCTTTGATGCACAAGCCACTGGTATGTGGTAGATTCCTAAACTCTACCAGCCTCTCACATTTTTTACCAGCCACTTTTTTAAATCAATGTTAAAGGCTAAATATGAATGAATATTGATAATCTAAAAAATGAACACATGAATGAATGAATACATGTTTTTTTAAATTGACAGTTTTATAGGAAGGTTTTAGTGCCAACATGGTTTGGCTGGATGATTCAAAAACCAGCAAGTCACGCATCTGGCCTTGCCATATCACCACCTCTCATTGAAATAATCACTTCTTTTTTTTTTTTCTTTGGCCCAGATGTCTCTGCCTTCGCTACTGCAACACACCACCTCTGTAATTATCTGTCTGCTGGCCTCTTAACTCCAACGATTTTGCTGCACAGATACTTTTGTTTGTTTGCCTCAAGTGCTTACTCTATCTCTGTCAGTACACACACTCACAACAAAGAGGATTGTAAACTAACAGGAGAACTGTTTGTGTTGGAAGAGTATTAGAAACCTTCTGATGGAGGAGGAGTCAAAAATGCTAAGCTCATTAAGACTGCCAACCCCGTGTGTGTGTGTCTGTGTTTGTGAGTTTGAGCGCGAGAGGGATGGGTGTGAATTCAGAGGGAACGAGTTGTCAACTTAGCTAGCTCACAGGAACAAGTTTGGTGAAACCAGAAAGTGGACACACACACACACACACACACACACACACACACACACACACACTGGCGTTGTGCAATGCATGACACATTCTTTGTCACTGCTTGGCAAATAGTCAGCCCCATCAACACTTTACATTAGGAAAAACTCTGTAAGCCACAGCTAGCATGCTAAAGACTATGGTTAGACCCATTTATTACGCCAAAAGTAAGAGGGGTGTGTGTGCGTGTGCACGTTCGCGTTAAATGAGAGACATAGAGAAGCATAGGGAGTGGGGACTCCCTATGCTTCTCTATGTCTCTCATCCATCTCTCTGGTCCTGGGAGGTTGCCAGGGGCAGCGGAGATGGAAAGCTAATGAACTCTTCTTTATCGACTGTTCATCACTGCCTCAATCCTCTTCAATTATCCCTCACGTGGGCCTCCATACAGCCCTTTTATCCCTCATCCCTCTATACATCCATTTATGTGTCCATCCATTAATTTAGCCATTGATCTCTGTTATGTTCACGCTTCTCAGATATTATCTGTGTCCCTCTCCAGCTTTTATCATCCATTTCTGTATTCATGCCTTCATCTGTCTGTTCCTTCTATCAGTCAAGCCTGCTCAGCCATCTGTCCTCAACACTAGTTCAATTATGTGTGTGTGTGTGTGTGTGTGTGTGTGTGTGTGTCTGCCTGCCAGAAGAAGCTCATCTGCATCATTTGAACCATTGGGTGCTGATGTTGTTTACTGCTGTGATCTGCGAGTCCGTAATGACCTAGAGATGGTTAAGAATTTAGCCAGACTGAGACGGATGCGAAACATCTGCCTAAACGACATAATTAGACTCAATAGGTTGCTCCCAGGGTAATTCAATTTCTATTTTCTTCTATAAATTGCTTGCACCAGTCTCTAGCCTAGAAAGGTTTGAGTCATGGCATCGTGTGTTTGTGTGTACTTGGGGGAAGTGAAACTGGTCTCCAATTGGCAGACATTATGCAGCAACACAGAGATGGGAAGCAGCCAGTGTAAAACTAGGAACCTGATTGAACTGAACACACATGTTTCAACTGCATTTGTCTTTTATCATGCAACATGGTCAATTAAGGCTGCTGCATCCACACTAAGTTTTCGGGTCTACTGTTTTCAAAAAGCTGGCCGTCCACACTAGACCACAAACATCAAAAGGTATGGTGGTGTGTTAGTTCGTTCCAATAGATGTAATATAGTTCAGTTAAATTCTGAACTGGCTTCTGTCTCTCCTTTCAAAGATCAAAATGAATAATATTGCCTTTGATTTTGTTGTATGTTGATTGGAAAGTTGTTTAAAAAAGTTGCTTAATTGCACTTGCACTGTCTGTTTGAACACCCTGTGTGGCCGGCGAGGACTCGTCCAGTTGGATATCATTCTTCAAAGCTTTCTGGGGTGCATTTTACATTGTTCGGATACAGATGCCCTAGACGCCAGCATGGACAGGGTTGATGGGTTCAAAGAGACTGTGTAGGAGGAGAACCTGTCCTCTTATAAAACTGACTCATCCACACGATAATCACAGCCCTTTTTTCTTTTTTTTTTAACTGAAGAGAGCCTGCTATCACCACACTCACACACACACACACACGCTAGCCTTAGATACTGCTGTCCTCCTTGTTGTCTTCACCGGCATGAAAGGACAGAACAGGACAGCCACAAAGACAGAGTTGGGTAGTCTAATTTCTCTAAATGGAGGCTATTCTTTATAATCCTTGCCATTACATGAGTCACTGGCTCCCCTCCCCCTTGTCATTCCTGTCATTGGTGCAGGCTATAAATATACACCTGGCTGTCAGGGACGGACATGCACTCAGATATATTACAAAATACAGGATTTGGATGTGTGAAAGACGGATTGTGAAGTAGAGAAGAGGAGGAGGAGAGAGAGAAGTCCAACGAGAAATGTTCTTGTGCAGGAAGCGAGGGAAAGGAAGGGGCAGAGACACGGAGGGAGAGCAGGAACAGGGAGAGACGACCACAAACATCATCTGCTGCTGTAATCTGCTGTGTTCCTTTTGGATTCAAAACACAATATGTCCTAAGAGAACTGGACCATCGCCATACAGCATGACTGAAATATCTGTTTCCATGGCTATCCCTGTTCAGGGGCCGAGTGGTTAATGCTTGTGAAAGGTGGATTTGCTCTGTGTGTGTGTGTGTGTGTGTGTGTGTGTGTGTGTCTGTCTGTCTGTCTGTCATCCACCCAGTGGCATGTGTGAAGTGGAAGAAGTTTTTAAAAGTGGAATTACTCTGTCTTCAGCCCTAATCTGAGTACATGTTTCTGCATGACAAGTGTGCACTTAGGACTTCTTCCTTCTCTCCCTTGCTCTCTCGCAGCCTCTGTTACCAAACATACCAAACATACCAAACATGGACTTTTTCTGGTAAATTTAGTCTCGCGCTAGCACTTTCAGAGCACAGAAACACCACATTCCCACAGTGAAAACAGCCTGCTAGTCAAAAACAAACACATAATCCATCTGGGAGACGCATGGAGGAGCTGTCCTCCCCTGAGCAGTAAACACAGGTCTGGAGTCAGCCATTGTCTAAGCCCCTGTATGGTGAAGGTCAGGATAGAGAGTTGGTTAAGCTGACCTCAGTAGATTGGGAGACTAATCAATATAACCCCAATTGTTTCTTTGTTTCTGTCGCTTTCTCTGTCGCTCTCTCTTCCTTCCATCACCCGCTCTCTGCCTTGTTGTTATGTAACTGCAGGACAGCAGTGTCAGAATAAAAACCAACAGATGCTTTCTAAAGCACAGAGAGAGAGAGAGAGAGAGGCAGAGAGATGACAGTGAGAGAGATGGAAACAGATTGATAGTTAGCAGAGAACAGGGAAGAGAGGAGAGAGCGATGTCGCTGCAGGTGTCGCAGAGAGAAAGCAGGATGCATGCAGGTTAAACGCCTAAAAAGTAAAAGAAAGAAATAGGAAGAAAAAGAGGGAAAAGGAGTGAGGATGTAGACACCGTGAGCGTTGTGACAGAAAAAAATAAATAAATATGACATGGATATACTTATTGTTCGTGGAGAGATGGAGGGAGCATGCCGTGCATTGCACCATGACTGACTGTTAGCCAAAGCAGGTAAGAGCATTTGTGTTTGTCTCTCTCTCTCTCTCTATAGGATCCATACAGTACCGCCTATGTAACAAGCACAGGGCATCTAAATTCTGCTGTGCCACAATTTGTCAGCAGTACTTCAACGGTGAAGTCAGCCAGGCTTCCTTGTGTGGGTGATTTTTTTGATTTGCGAGTTGAGAGCAAGGTAGCTACTTTCTGCAGAGGTGTGTGTGTGTCCTCCAGAGACAACCAGAGGGAAGCGGAAGGGAAGCCAGAGGGAAAGACACGTATGCCTTATTTGGAGCCCGAGTATTGAATTGAAGCCTGTACCATATCCATGAGCTATTCAGCAGAATATTGTGACTGGAAGCTGCACTCCTATTACAAGACCAAATAATAGAAGGCTAGCAAACACGGAGGGAGCCTTGTTCCACTTGTGATTGCGTATACAAGTGTGTGTGTGTGTGTGTGTGTGTGTGTGTGTGTGTGTGTGTGTGTGTGTGTATACAAACGCACTGTAGTGTGTATTTGCTATGAGTGCCAGTAATGGTGCGATTTGTGCGTAACGATGTATTTTTCTCTGTCTCCCTTAGGTAGAAGTGACGCCACTGCAGATGAGGGAAGATGTTGGCTATGGACCAAGGAGTGGTGGAGGAATGGCTGTCAGAGTATAAGGTACTGCTTGTGTGTGTATGTGAAATGAGAGAACATCCCCATGATCAGTATTCAGTGCACCTCTCTTTGAGTACACTCTCTGCTGCTTATTATTGGCAGACTCACTCACACACACACACACACACACACAAAACAAACACAAGCATAGTCTTTTTCTGAAGTGCTTCGTTGACAAACAAATTGCTACAGCAAGACCTCCCACTCGAACACAACACAGCACTCACAGACATGTAATTGGTAGCAAAGCCGAGACTTGATGAAGTGGGAGCAGTTCTCCACATTGATTTTGACCCATTTGCCAATAGCCGTCTCCGCTAAAGATAATCCTGCCTGTCCCGATGACCTCAAAATTATGTTTATGTATCAGGGACTTAATGTGTGCTGTATTACAAATAATGAGGTTTAAGTTACCCACCCGGAGTGAATTGACAAATGTTTAGCTATAGTGACTTATTGAATTCTCGCCGTGTGTGATTTTCATTAGAATGTTGTTAAGACTTGAATCAATAGATGTTGGCATTTCATTTGTGTGTGTGTGTGTGTGTGTGTGTGTGTGTGTGTGTGTGTGTGTGTGTGTGCGCGCGTGCGTGTGTGTGTGTTTCAGACCCTCCCTGACAGTGCTGTGTCCAACTATGCTGCATCACTGAAAGACAAAGGCGCCCTGGTCCCTGCACTCTACAAAGTCGTCCGAGAGAACTACAGCGACGTATGGACACACACTCACACACACACACTCAATATTTCAAGTTGTTTATGGGTCTGTCTGGCTGCCACATATCGTCTAAGTCGTCTGGTTTCTAAATATCTACCACCCACTTGCACCATAAATGCCAAATGCTGTGTAGTATCTCAAAGACTGTGTGTGTGTGTGTGTGTGTGTGCCCCCCTGTGTTCCCTGTTTCCTCTCCTCCCCCCAGTTGCTGGAGCCGGTGTGCCATCAGCTGTTTGAGTTTTACCGGAGTGGTGAGCCGCGCCTGCAGCGCTTCACTCTGCAGTTCCTCCCGGAGCTCCTGTGGAGCCTGCTGTCCGTCAGCGCAGCCAGGGACCCGCACACCTCCGGCTGCATCGAGGCCCTGCTGCTGGGCATTTACAACCTGGTAGGGGAGAGGAAGAGATGGTGGTGTGTGTGTGTGTGTGTGTGTGTGTGTGTGTGTGTGTGTGTGTGTGTGTGTGTGTGTGTGTGTGTGTGTGTGTGTGTGTGTGTGTGTGTGTGTGTGTGTGTGTGTGTGTGTGTGTGTGTGTGTGTGTGTGTGTGTGACCATTCATACTGGTAGCAATAAAATATGTCAAAACTGTATAATAACAAAAGAAACTAGAAAAAGCCCGGCCCTGGAAAGTGGGCAGTCCACTCACCTCTAGTATTTATATTTTAGGGCCCAATAAAATCAATCAATTTTATTTTTTCCCCCGGTTTTATTTAATCTGCAATTAGATTGTTTTGGTTTTATTATGTGTGAGTGTTTCTCTACTCTAGATTTAGTGCCTTGTTTCATTTTAGATTGTGTCGACGTTTTGCTTCCTGGTGGTCACTTTGACATTTTCCTCTCTCTTCCTCTACAAATCATCCGTGTGCACGCTGACACACTCCTATATGCACGTCAATACATGCTCAAGGGTCATCACGTAGGCCTAGAGTACGTTTCTGCTGGATTCTGCGTTCTATTATTTCTTTATTTATTTCTGCTGTTTACCACATTGTGGAAACTTAATATTTAATTAGACAGTTGGAGAGCAGAAAGGGAGAAACAGGAGAGACTCTGGCAGGATTCGAGCCATGGCAAGTGGGTATTCACATTTCGGTTCCAGAGGCGGGGGACGTAACAACTCAACTATTTCTGGGCACTGTGCCATGTTGTTTTTTGTTTGTTTTTAGATTATTTTCATGGAATTTCTGCCTTATTAGACAGTTGCGGTGGAGAGTGACAGCAAATGTGGGGGAGAAAGAGGGCAATCAAAATGACGTGGCAAGTATATGGCACCTTAGCTCACAGAGGCCCCAGGTCATCCCACACAGAGGTGCCAACACTGGCTATTGAAAAGCAATCAAGTTATTTTAACTCTTTGCTATAGTATTGGGATGCTATGTATTCTGTCAACCCTAGCATGAGTGTGTGTGTGTGTGTGTATGTTTGCTTGTACGAGTTGTTGTACGAGTTATACAGCAGTGTGTTGATTGGTGTAAATATTGTTTAGCCATGTCAGCTCTTTATATCCTATCCATGTGTAAAGTGCAGTTCCCCTTAACCTCTGAATAGCAGAATAGGTTAGCTGCCACTCAGCAGGCTGGCTGGCTGGTTCCCATTAATCTACGTGACATTAACATGCACTCAGGGGGCTCCGACGCCCCAGGGTACACACACACACACGCGTAAATAGGCAAGGAAGCATACATACACATACATAGACAGAGACCCTGAGGTACACACACCCACACATAACAAATGAGCAGGCTAGAAGAGATAAGCACACACTTCCTAGAGCTTTAGGCCACAAAATGCTCCTGTTTTTCTTGCCCACAGAGACATTTTCTTTCTATCTTCCTGTCTTTCTCTTTCACAGGAAATAGTTGATAAAGATGGCCAGAGTAAAGTATTATCCTTTACCGTCCCTTCCCTCTCCAAACCCTCAGTATACCATGAGGTGAGTACACACCCACACACACACACACACACACACACTCATTTTGCATTCACAGAAATGCTCAGTTTAAAAATGTAAGCTATTTACAACTTCACCCGTCCCCAGCCTTCAACCATTGGCTCCATGGCCCTGACGGAAGGGGCCCTGGCCAATCACGGGCTGAGCAGAGTGGTGTACAGCGGGCCACACCTCCAAAGAGAGACCTTTACAGCTCAGAACAGGTGAGAGGCTCAATGGGCGTGCTCGTTTAAGGGCTCCTGGTTGGGTGGTGACTTATCAGCACTTTTAAAGTAGGCCCTCCCGGCGACAGGCTGGGACCTGCCTGCTCTCAATCAGGGACGAAAACCGGCTAGCAACTGAAACACACCCACATGGCAGAGGACAAACAATCTGAAAAAGCACTCTGCAGTTCAGTGGCCAGAGGTATATAAAAAAAGCTCCATGTAGGCCTACTTGTCTTTGTCTTTTGACTTGTTATTGAGATTTTTTTTCAGAAGAGCTCTGAAGAATCCATGTAAAAATTCACCATTGATGTGATCATGTACATTAGGCATGAAGTCTTAGTGTGGATAAAGTTGTAGACTATCTAAACTAGATAAACTAAGTTAAACTACATTCAGTGGCAGTGATGCTCCTCTTCACACTCAAGCTGTCGTGCCGGACGGGTCTGCTTTGCCACTGCTGCTGGCTGTTAATGCACTCTGTTACGGCAGTACACTCCGTCCTTGCCGGTGTCCGCTCCATCACGTGACCGGGAGTGTGCCGGGCGCACTTGATAAAGAGTTGAGCCATAGTAGTTTTCCAGCTGTGTTATGATTGAAGTTGTTTCTATTAGGGAGGAGAGGTTGGCTGCAGTGGGGCTTCATGACATTGATTTAACAATGTCATTGTGTTGGATGGTCTAATTGGGGCCGACTCTCTAGTCTGAGTTGATGTCATGTGTTAATTAGAACGGTTCATAATTTAATTTTAGGAGGTCAGGGTAAAAACCAGGCCTTAGCAGGCCCAGCACTAAAGGAAGTGAAAACATTTTATCATTGCCTTTCTTGTAACCGTTAACTTGAAAGATTATTACTTCAAGAAATGTATGAGAAGTCTTTTTGTTTTTGTACCTAAAGAACAATGACAAAACTGACAGCTTTTTTTATGGTCCAAATGGAGTGTGGTGCGTGCTTCACCCCTCCTTTAATGCTGCAATTTTAAAGTAACCACCAATGTGATGTCACTGTCTCAACATCAGCATGAAGCAATGTTGTGGTGATTACAGAATTGCTTTTGTGATCTTTCAATCTTTGCGGCGTTTTTATCTTGATCCTTAACTGTGTTGTTGAATTTTCATCATATTATGTTTAAACCTGCACTATGCAACTTTCTGTGATTTAGTTGTTGGCGGCCCCAAGTGGCAGCGAGCGGTACCTTCACGACCATTGGCTTTTGGTAGCGATAGTCGAGGCGCAAGGTCGCTCACTGTTGTTTCAGAGCTGTGTGCGTTCGGCTCCTAAGTTTTGACTCGTCACTTCCTGTGCTCAGAGAAA
Organism: Hoplostethus atlanticus; assembly: GCA_034670405.1. NCBI lineage: Eukaryota > Metazoa > Chordata > Actinopteri > Trachichthyiformes > Trachichthyidae > Hoplostethus > Hoplostethus atlanticus. The sequence goes on along the minus strand of JAXDDX010000006.1, from coordinate 2,092,257 downwards.
ACTTTCCCACCAGTGTACCAAACTTCACTAGGGTGAATGGAGCGACTCAACAGCGGCTCAATGAATGTCGGCTCAATGTCGCAGCCCCACTTCATGAACTAGACTGATAAGGCGCTTGTATTTCTACATAAACAAAGTTTAGATAGAGTGCTTGTGATGTGGTTGGTGTTAAGATTCGCTGTTTTAATGGTTTAATGGTTTGTGCTTGTGTTGAGGTTTGATGTGCTGACCTTCCTGCTGCTGTGCTACAACGCCGCTCTCAGCTACATGACCTCCTTCTCCCTCCAGTCCCTCTGCCAGCTCAGCTCCAGGTAAAACACACACAAATACAATCACTATATCTTAATCTGGTTTCCCTACGGTCATGTGTCACCACCCTTAGCTGTTTTAGGAGACAACACACACACACACACACCCCTAATACCTTAATATTGTGATCTTAGTGTCACTCTGTCGTGATTGATGTTTTTTCTTAAGGAAAGGACTTACACGCACAAAGATGGAGCTGACACACACACACACACACACATACTGTTCTGCCAGCTTTTGCTCATCTGATCCTCTTATAGACTTTGCTGCCAGAGAGAGCCAAGATACTGCCACTCAGCAAAGGACTAGGATGTACACACACATTCTCTCTGTGTGTGATTTTGGTAATCTACCATCTGCAGCTGAGCAGTACATAAAAACAGAGCTAAAGAGGGAATTGATCAGCTTTGATAGTCTCCTATAGCTTCCTCTCATTTTCTGTTCTCAGAAAACAAATGTACTGATTTCTGGGCGAGTCCCCTGTTTGATTGATGGCCATAAACAAACTACTCAGAGTTGTACTCATCAATCATCCTGCAGATTTTAATCTTTAGATGATTGTGTAATTTAATATTATGCAGAAGAAAACTGTTTATTTTGTCCTTGAATTTACATTGCAGGTATTTTTATTTTGTCAGTGCACCACAGGCGAGTAAGTGGCTCACTGGCGTGTTTTCACTGGCTGACTCTTCTCCCTCGTCTTCCAGGGTGTGTATATGCGGTTACCCACGGCAACAGCTGCGGCGCTACAAAGGCATCAGCACGCGGCTGACAGTCACATCAGAGTTCCTGGTCCAGCTCATCACAGGGATACACTACGCCTTGTGAGTGTACACACAGCACCGCCTGGCTGCTCAGCATTAAACTTCCTGTCTCAAATATCATGACGTCTTTGATGACCAGATGACTAGCTAGTGCTGTCTGAACCTGTCTGTCTGTCTGTCTGTCTCTCTGTCTGTCTGTCTGTGTCTCTCTCTCTCTCTTCTTTCTTTCTTTCTTTCTTTCTTTCTTTCTTTCTTTAGGTGTAATGGGGAGGTGGAGCTGGCTTCCAAAGCGCTGGATGACGTTCTGTACCGGGCCCAGCTAGAACTGTTCCCTGAAGCCCTATTGGTTGGTCTCTCTAGTGTGTGTGTGTGTGTGTGTGTGTGTGTAGGAGTGTGTACATGCTTGCCTGTGTTTTTCATAGGCACACGCCACACTTCGTTGAGTTCCTCTGTGTGTGTTGGAGACTGCAGGCAGAGTGTAATCCCACTAGATTATTTACATGCTTTCCACTCTGTTCCGTTAAGCTGTAATCCTTGAGGGGATTGAACCTAAGATCACAGTATTGCAACACAGGTCAAGGAGCACTTCTCCACAATACATGACTTTTGGATTTGTATTAATATATATGTTTTTTTGTTTTTTTTTTAAAAGAAGAAGAAGTAACAGCTTCATGGGCTACTGCCACAAAGGACACACCGTTGTCTGTGAGGAGTCAAATGACAACATTTGGTCAAACTTTTTATTTTTCTGTACATAGTAGAATGCACCAGGTGTCTGCTAGTTTAGCATAGCTTGGTGACGTGTCCCTCATGAGACCAATGTGTATCAGCCAATCAAACAAAAGGCCAGTTGTATGGAGATTATTATGCCGTCTACCTCATGGTACCCAACCGGTACGCGTGCATCTGTACAGTCGCCACCTGACAAATTGTCATTACGAGAGTGAAATACAAATGCTTGTTGTTTTTCTCTCTATGAATGGGATTATGGATCAGGGCTTAGCGGTTTGGTCACATGACTTGAACTTCAGCCAGAGGAAAACATCTTAATCAGTACTGCTGCTCTCATACTGGCCCAGTGTCTATACAGTTTGCTCATGGGTGTGATCTCCAGATTTTGACAATTTTTTTTTCTGGCCAGTAGGTCAGTAGTCAGTAGTTCTACCAGCCTCTCACAGGCCCAGCACTAAAATAAACACTTTAAAATTACTGAAAAAAGGAAATGATTGGTGAATAAATTTGAAAAATATGATTTTAACTCATAATTGATAGCAGCTTTTCTGTAAATGTAACCAACAACTTGCGGGGGGGACGTGAGTGAAAATTCATGAAGCTCCACCGTACTCAGAAATCACAGAAAAATAGTTCAAACGGAACGGGATTGATTCTTCATTTTCAACCCATTTTCAACCCAAGGAATGCCGAAAGAAACAGCATCTTACTGTTCCGCTGTCATGGTGGCTCCTCAAAACGCTCTCTGAGTTGCCAAATCTGTGACTAACTCTGATGCGGCGTCGAATCTGTATGGTCAGAAACAGCACAACAGAGAGGAGAGTGGGCCAGTGGCAGGACAGAGAGGCAGAGATAACAGGATTATCACCAGGTGACAAAGACCAATTGGGCCTCTTACTAACCAATCAACTGGCTTGTCTTCTTGGCCCCTTGCCATCGGGCAATCCTTATTGTGGAACCCCGGTGTCCCCCTGAACGGGCATACCTCTTTAAGTCACTGATAAGAACAATGGTTATTCTAGTGTTAGTGGATGTGTGTTTTCCCGTTGCCCTCAGGTGGGTAATGCCATCAAGTCATCGCTGCACGGCGCAGCGCTGAAGAGCAACAGCAAGGAGGGGGCTCGCAGTATCCAGGTGGAGATCACGCCCACCTCCTCCAGGATCTCCCGCAACGCTGTCACCTCCCTCTCCATCCGGGGCCACCGCTGGAAGAGACACGGTGAGACACACACACACACACACACACACACACACACACAAACGGACACAAAGGGGAAACTGGGAGACCAACTCACCAAAACCTGGCAAGATCTCTTATTCTCACACTTTCACGTTTACATTTTTCTGTAATATCAATTCCAACTGGAATTGTTCGGCTGTAGGGGAAGTTGCAACCCCGAAGGAGAGAAAGAAAGAGTGTTGTATCTCTCCGTCATTCATTCACCCCTCCATCTCACTGTCCTAGAGTCATGGTGTCTATAAATGTTGTCCTCACCCCTCAGCTGCCCCAGCCTATAGATCGCCCTTCCTAAGCTAGCACCCAGCCAGCTAGTGCCATCTGCCTCCTTAGAATCTCCTTGTACAGTACCATGGCCTCCCTTCTTCTTTGTTAGGAACTGCATGAATGGTGCCAGTGCAGAGACGGGCAATTTAAAAGCAGTGATTGAAAAACACAAGAGTTGGAGCCACTTGCTGACGTGTACATGAACCTGATTTGACAGATAGGAGAGAACAGGAAACCAGAGAGAAGGTAGTGTATTGATATAAAGACAGACGAGGAGTAGTAGTGTGTACACTTCTGGATCGAATATGTCTTGTATTATGTAGTCTCCATCTTTTCACATGATGTTAAAACCTTAATCCTGCAATCCGACTGCATGACATATGACAGTTTTACCTTTTAACCTCTGTGTCCTCATTGAGCCAATGAAGAGGCTCCATATGAGGTAAAACTCTGTACAATTAGGAAGCAGAGAGGGGACGGATAAGGCAGTTAGATTAAAGCTATCGGCTGGTCTGGAGACGTGTTTAATGAGTGGGTTTCATCTAGTGCCTAACACCCCTTATTCAACTCATGGGGAGCTGGTCGTCAAACCTACTCCTTTATGTGTAAAGCCTTTTGTTATGAGCAGATGGTTACGGGAAATCCTATTAACAATTCATGTGAAGGGGTGAATGGTGACACACTATGAAACGCTATTCCGTTCAAATAATGTACATCTCATCCATCTCCATACAGCATGTACTTTTACCATTTTGTGTCATGGTCTGATCACTATGACTTTTTTTCCTTTTTATTTTTCTGCCATTACATTGATTTCCTTTGTGTGTCTTGTGTTACTGTGGTCGTGTGTGCCTGTGCACATGGCCGTCTTTTTGGTGTGTGTGTGTGTGTGTGTGTGTGTGTGTGTGTGTGTGTGTGTGTGTGTGTGTGTGTGTGTGTGTGTGTGTGTGTGTGTGTGTGTGTCGTCCATATGTATTGTCCCTCCATGTATCATCCTTCCCGTGCCCCCCCCACCAGAATCCCAGGAGGTGAGTGTAGACAGTGAGGCCGCCCTGGGGGGCGTGGCCATCCCCGAGATCAGTGTGACAGGCGTGAGCGGCGAGCGAATGCCCAACGGAGACTCCATGCGGCCCCGCCCCGACGGCCGTACCCAGGCTGACGCCGAGCCGCTGGGCGCTGCCTCCGAGGTCAGCCAGGACCCTAGAGGTCATGACCCTGGCACCCGGGGTCAGGAGGTCAGGAGGCAGAAGTCTGTGAGGAGATTGGTGGAGAACGAGGGTTCTGGGCCTGCCTCCGCAGGGAGGAGCCAGTACTAAGGTCCCGCCCCTCCCTCCCACTGCCAGACTCCCGGGGTAACCTAGGTAACCATGTGTGGGGGCGTGGTCTAAAAAGCTGCATGATGACTTTTTTTCCCCTACCTTTCGCGCTGGGCTCGCCACTCTCATCTCGCCTCTCTAATCACACTGCTCCTCTTGCTCTCATCTGTCCAACCAACGTCATTCATTCACTCGCTCTACTCTCCCCTTTGTGACTAGAGCTTTCTCTGGAAGATCTCCCGCTGAAATGAGTTTCTTTTTTATATCTTAACTGCATAACAGACCAATATGCTTAGCTGAATACTACAGTATATTCAAAATAATATGTCAACGTGCTTTTATATTGAAGGGGGTAAACCAGATCCTAGTAAACACAGAACATCATTAAAACAAGGAACAGAAGCAACAAGGAGGTAAAAGGCAGCTTTATCAATATTGTTACCTAAATGGCAGCTTTATCCCCTCCTGCAGGTCATTCCAAACCCTAGGATCCCTGATTTCAAAGACCTGATCTCCTTGAGATCCTTGTTACACTTAGAATGTTGTTTAGGGGTGTAACTCTTTTTTTTTATTTTATTGGAGGGATTCATTAAGGTTTTGGTCTCTCACCAGCGCGCCTTGGTACCCCTCAACACATTACTACTGGGTTGCCACGGGACACAGATTGCTCTCTTCTGATTGGTAGCTGCAGTAGCTGAAGAAGGATATGCAGGTCTTAATTGGTTGGGAGCCAATGCTGCTCATAAATCTGAACCTGAATCTCTGTGCTGATTTCCCAATCCATTTTGGGCACGGTGAATCTTAACCATGAATGTGACCGAACCTGCCTATCTATCTGTTTACTACCTGTTTACTGGTGTTCTGTATAGTGATAGTATCAGATCTGAAGTGTACTGCTATGCATGTGTGTATGGTTGGCTCACACTCACACAGGTGTGGATGCATGCGTGGGAACGCCTTGTTTGTGTGTGTGTGTGTGTGTGTGTGTGTGTGTGTGTGTGTGTGTGTGTGTGTGTGTGTGTGTGTGTGTGTGTGTGTGTGTGTGTGTGTGTGTGTGTGTGTGTGTGTGTGTGTGTGTGTGTGTGTGTGTGTATAATATATATATATAAAAATGGTGTGTGTCTTTAGAGTGAGTGAACGTGAGCACATGCGTTTGGGGTGTATATGACTGGTGTGAGGGGGTCTGTGTCTTTTGTTTGCGTTCCTTCACTTTCCCTTTGTGATTTCTTTCCCAGGCTTATGCTCTTAGACACTGTCCTCTCCTGCCCCGGGCTTTGGGACAAAACAAGCGCTCCTCTGCCAATAAACCACTGACTGTTGTCTCACATTGCTGCTGGTTAACCTAACCTCTGTGCAAGGCTGGAAAACAGGAACTCTCATTGTCTCATGCCAGGTAGCCAGATGACCATGTTGGCTGAGGTTACAATGTAAAGGCGCCACCTGCTGGAAGACAATGACAGCCCCTCTGTCATGCAGCCCTACAGTGCGCTCTCAAAGCTTCTCATAAGAGATATTAAAATACATGTAGTTTCAGGCAAAACATATTTTATACACAGTATAATGACATAGTTCTAAACCAAAGCCAGATTTTTCTGATCAAATGCTTTGTTATTATTGATTGGATCAAATGGGCTGGATGACGGACAAGATAGTGGTCTTTGTCAGATGTTCCTCCTCTCTGTGCTCCCATCCGTTTTCCATGTTAATGCTTGTTTTGTCCCCCTCTGTATGTCTGTCTGTCTCATAGACGCAGTGGATCTGGGTTCCCCGGATGAGCTGATGGAGATCTCGGAAGTGGATGAAGGGGTGTGGCCAGGTGGGGTGGCGCTGGACATGACTCCGCCCACCATCACTATCAGCAACAGCGTTACCACAGCGAGCCTGGGGGCCAAGGCCATGAAGAAGTGCCGGCTTGGCGGGCGCACCAGCAAGGACAAAGAGGCAGGTCCACCAGCAACGGGCCGAGCCGCCAGTGAGAACACGGAACTGTCCATCAAGCGCCTGACACTCACCTCCAGCCAATCAGTGCCCAAGGCAGGGGCTCTCAGCAGCCTGACGCGCACCGCCAGCGCCGTCTTCTCCCGCTCCTTTGAGCAGGTTACCGCTGGCAACGCCCCTCCCTCCGGCAACTACATTGCCTCTGAAGCTGGACGCTATTCATGCAGCCTGCAGGAGGATGGGCTAGGGTACTTGAGTCCTGGGCCAAACCACACGCAGCGTTCGCCCAGCATCAGCGTGCACCTTGGCTCTGACCTTTGACTCCCTAATGACTCCTGACTATCCTGAACCCTCACCTCTGATCATGTGACCCTGTACCTGTGACCTGGAGCTCCAAGCCATGCCAATTGCAATGGACCACAAACTCATGAACGCACATTCCTCCTATCCCCCACTGCCTTTCAGTGTCTTTCGTTCGCTGTACTGTAAACCAGCCCCCTGTCCCACTCCGTTCAGCCCTCCAGACCCCAGCCTCCTCTGCTCCTATACCCCAACATAAAGAGTTTAATCTGGGCTTGATGGAGGCAGGAAGTCTGGGTCGACACTCCCAGCTTCATTGAACTAATAGTGCACTACTTCCCTCAAATCGTGGCAGGACAGAACTGCAGGTCCCTTGCAGAGCAGCCTGTTGTAAATGGATGCACTAGAACGGTCTCAGAGAGGACTTGGAAAATGGAGTATTTTAAGACATTTGTTGCCCCGCATGGCTTTTCTGTACATCCATCCTTACCATGCCCCAATTTGTCAGTGGGCTGATGTTGAGTATGTATGAATGTGCTTGAGTGTGTAATCTGTATGTGTGTATGTACAACTGTTTTTAGAATAAAGGCTGCTGATTGATACAATGAACAAGGTATGATTCTCCTAATTGAAACTAGTGTTTCTAGTACTTTTTTTAAATAATTGATCCCTTCCCATAGCAATACATATCCTCTATCCAGCGTTTTTGGGAAGTTTGGACTCCCCCCGCCGTTCACACTCCTGTTATTATGTAATAATAAAGCAACACTTCTCACAAGTTCTGCATTCTTCCCAAAACCATCTGAGTAATAACCACTGAATGATCAACCAAGATGGTAATAATTGGTTCTTTGTGTTTACAATCGTACAATATTGTTGTCATGATGTGGAAGCAATATTTGTGTCCTTCCCTCTCGCTTCTCCAGCACTTTTCTGAATCGCTGTCTGATGGCAAAATAAAAATCAAAGTTCTTATAAATGACAAGGACTTTCTGCTTTAGGGAAGATGTGTGTATGATGTGTGAAGTGTTGAATTTTGCACTTGAAAGAGCAAGAGAGCTGTGTTTTCATCTTTGGTATTTTCTTATATAAAAAAAAAGAGGCTTGACTCTGAACTGTGGTATTTTCCTGTGAGAAAGAGCTGTGTTTTGTTTATCTGTATTGATTCCCACAGTGTTAAAAGGACAAGTGAAAATGGCAAATGTGAAAAGGTTTGCCCCATAATCCACATTCCACCACTAACTTTAACCTACTTGCACGGATCTAAAAGAACAGGATACATCTCATGTTGTGTAGCCTCCACCTAGCTTGATCAAGGGTGAATTGCTTTACGTCCATTCAATCTTTTCAGATGCTTAATGATATGGAAAGCATTCAGATGTTCGTAGTACTTAAGTGATGTGTTTCCTATGTCCCTTCACCACCTCATTGTCTCTACTTGTCATCGTCATGTCAGAGAGCGTGGAGGTATCTACAGTACCACCCATCTGATGCATTAGGTGTCTTAAAGCAAGTGTTCACCATAGATTGGTGGACAACAATCATCCTGTTTCTGTATGTGGGTTTACAGAATGTGAAACGGTAAGCTCTTGAACATCATACTGTTGTTGTATTAAAGTTGGTTTATTTTGGCCTTTTTGTCTGAAGATAACTCAATGCTAGAGCTTCTGGGAATAAAGTGTTTCTATATTTCACTCGTCTGTTGGGTTGTCAGTTTGTCTGTGTCTCTGCCTGAACATCCCCACAGTCCCAATCAATGTCTAGAAACTACATTGATAAAAATGTGCCTTGGCCATGGCCCTAGCTCTAGCTATTGAAGACTTTTTTAACAGATGGAGAACAAATACAGAAGTACTGCCATATGATATAATATAGACTGATACCTATTCTGTGTTGGGCTGCATCACCGATCAATTTACAGACCCTTTATATTAGGAAAAAACATACATATAGGCAGAATGCATACAAAGTAGTGAGGGGTACAGACAATTTGACATCTTTATTATTGGATGAGTATACAGTAGAATAGTATTTATATTTTGATCTATATAAAATCTTATAAAATGTAAAAGGGATTATCTGTAAACTTACATTTGCCATTAAAATAATGAATTGAATAAGTTAGTATCTTTATTATATTCAATGAAACCAAAATCATTCCTACAAGTTTCATAAGAATTGGACCGTTGGTGTAGCAGCTACGGCCTTTTAAAGTTTGAAACTTTGACCTTTTATTGCTTTAATCATAACATCTCCATCAGATCAATCAGTGTAATTTGCAACATTTTGAGTTGAAAATTTTGACCTTTAATTATAGCGCCCTCATCAGGCCAATAGAGTGAAGTGAGCTTTACTGGGTGTCTGTGCTCTTTAAAATTGAACAACCAGTTACTGCAAATGATTTATCTCTGCTTTTACAACAGTATGTGACATGTAGCACTGGATGTGACTGGTCTGAGGTTGCTGACATAGGCAGAACCAGGATTCACAGGTGGACTGGTCAGAGAAACCAGGAAGTGGCCTGGCAGGTCAAAGTTCAAATAAAACTTATGAGTGGTTGCATCAGTTTCATCACATCGTTGCTGCTCATGGGAGCAGACATGCAAAACAGCCAAACCAGCGAAATTCCCCAAAATGCCTGGGAATTTACCATGCCTCGGAATTTACCATGCCTCGGAAATACAAATTTAATGGCATGTAACCAGGATGTGAAATGAGAATTTACAGTTACATTACCATACCGACACGTCTTCCTTTGTTCCAGGGTGTCATAAACTCCTTACGAAAAAATCCCTAGTAGTAATCCTATAATAGTAGTAATACACGTATATACAGCTCTGGAAAAAATTAAGAGACCACTCCAAATTATCAGTTTCTCTGGTTTTACTATTTATAGGTATGTGTTTGAATAAAATGAACATTTTTTAGTTTTATTCTATAAACTACTGACATGAGTTGTGCCTGCGTTGGAATTCAACAGACACTGGAATGGAATGGCTGCCATACATGCAGAGATACTGATTTAAGAAAAATTTGGAGTGGTCTCTTAATTTTTTCCAGAGCTACCCAGAAATACATTTTTAGAAAAATACCATTGAAATATCAACTATAAGCGCCTATTGGAATATTACAGTGATACCATATGAGAAAAAATAAAGTAGATAAGGTCACTATAAACTATTGAGTACCACAGAGACACAGTAAATCCCTCAGAAATGTTATAGAAATTTTCGTAAGGGACCACATAAAATAAAACAATGTCAATTTACTTTAAATTGGACTGAAGCCCAAATGGATTTATCTCTCTCTCTCGCTCTCTGTCTCTCTCTGTCTCTGTACATACAGTATATGTTATATACCAAACGCCTGCCACAGCAGGATTTGTCCTCTAGATGGTGATATACGGCACTTCTACATGGCCTTGGCCCCCATGCCTGTTTCGCCTACGTCACTTCCTCTTCCTTGTCCTTGGCAGCAGACTCGCCATCTCTGAGGCTCTGTAGAAAAACACATGGCTAAATTCAGCAAAGAGACCAAACAGCGGCTGCAGCAGCTGTTCCAAGGCGGCCAGTTTGTCATCCGATGGGGCTTCATTCCTACGGTGCTCTACCTGGGTCAGTAGCCGAACCGGGGGAGGTGGAGACTGGGTAGCTGAATAAACCTCCCTCGCTAGACAGTTAGCTTAGCATATCAGCCATCAGCTATATGCATTACTAGCTAATGTTAGCGTGTCGTGGCAATTACAGTATTAACTGCACTTTGTCTAGTTGGCGAGAGCAGCTCAATGAAGCTATAACACAATATATGTACACACACCGAAGTGTACGCAGCACCTCACAGGGCCGGTTGTTTCTGTTTCTCACCTTGTTAATATGAGGAAGTTGGGTACTTGCCTGACCCGCAGCATATTGGAAACACCAGCACTGATGTCATGCTTTCTCTGGTCTGATTTCCTCTCTCTCTCTCTCTCTTTACCTGAATTTCTCTTTTGCACCCCTATTTATATCCTCAGGGCATATAGTTGAGATATTTTCACAGCTTTTGCTACCCTAATCTAACCACCATCTCAACACTACCATACTTTACGTGAAGTCAAGGGTTTTGAGTAGTTGTAGATTGCGTGTTACATTAAGTGTATGGGTCACACATTTTGTATTTTCAGATGTTGCGGTTCACAACATTCATCACAAGGGTAAATTTACTGGAAGTTATATCCAAATGGCAACAGTACAGCAACATGACACTTTGTTTCCTTTAAAGACAATTTATGCAGAGAAGAAGAAAAATGACACTCAGGATGTGTCAGAGTAGGTTTTTCAGACTTATTTTAATGAATTGTGGTTTCAACAGTTTTACACACCTTCAAGTTATGAATGAAAGGAATAATTAGGCTGAATGGTATGAATGGAAATTCTACATGGGTTGTAGGTAGGGTTTGGTATCAAGAACAGATTTGTCCAGTTTGGAACTTGGACAAGGCCTGCTGCAAGGACCTAGCGTTACGTCATTGTGCATCACTAAAGTGTTTATTTGCTAGTTTACATGTTGGCCTAAATTTAAAAGAATGCACTGTTTTCAACGTGGTGCGGACATCTGGAAAGGCTACAGATACAGCTAGTGGTAGTAACATTTGCGTTTCACACTCAGGTACATACTAACAGCTGATTTTCGCCTTTTTATATCGCAAGTTAATAATTATTTTAGCTTTATTTTAAAATTCCATGCTGGTATGAATTCCCAGGACAACCCCCCTCACCCACCCCCCTGCAAGGAAACTCTATTTACGCTAGCAGCGAAAGGGAAAATGAGAGAGATTGGTGGTAAAGGGGTTACATCCCTTTGCAACAGTTGAGTGTCCGTTTAGGTGGGCAAAATACAATATTTATGACATTTAACTGTTGATCTTTTCCCATCACAATGCACCAGAAACAGTTGTCAAAATATCAACGCTGATCATTCTATGTAATATAGGTGTAGTATAATTGGAGTAAACATTTTCTCTACCAAGACCGTAATCCCCAAATACAACCCTCCATCCATGGATGTTACATGTATCCATTATTTATTTATGTGTATTTGATTTGTAATGATTGAAGAAGATTAAGAATTTGAACCAAGATTTGATAAGAACAGAATTCGATAACAGAATTGTAATTGATGAAATCAAAACAATAAATCACTTCACTTTTGGATGCACTTGGAGAGACTTTGACAATTTCCATTTTAGCCAGTTTTTCTTCACCAGATACTCGTAGATAGCCGTGCCCTTTTGTTTCAATGAGCAATGCTAACGAGTTAATTTAAAGAAACTGGAGACTTTTCACAGTGTCACTATTGTCTGAGGGCAGAACTTGCACTAGTGACCTTCAGTTACCTTTTTATTCTATTTTTTATTTCCAGGTTTCAAACGAGGAGCAGATCCAGGCATGCCCGAACCCACGTTCTTGAGGTATGTGCAGATGTCTCAAGAACAGAGTTTGTGAAATTTTGGTTTCCAACATCTTAAAAACTGTGCATGTAATTGTGCAATACCCAAAACAGAAGACAGTTGTAAAATGTGACACTAAAAGTGATTTGCACAGCTACACATCATGAGGCACATTGTTTTGTGCTAACTGGCCAGTTTCTTAACTTTCTTAACTAAATCTCTAATTCTAGGTTTTGCACAGTATACACTACCGCTGAAAAGTTTGGGGTCACTTATAAATTTCCTTATTTTTGAAAGAAAAGCACAATTTTTTTCAATTAAAATAACTTTAAATTGATCAGAAATACAGTCTAGACATTGTATGGTAAATGACTATTATAGCTGGAAACAGCTGATTTTTAATGGAATATCTACATAGGCGTACAGAGGCCCGTTTTCAGCAACCATCACTCCTGTGTTCCAATGGCACATTGTATTAGCTAATCCAAGTTTATCGTGTTAAAGGCTAATTGATCATTGAAAACTGTTGTGCTGATTAAAGAAGCAATAAAATTGGCTAGTTGAGTATCTGGAGCATCAGCATTTGTGGGTTTGATTATGGTCTCAAAATGAAACTTATCAGTCTATTCTTGTTCTGAGAAATGAAGGCTGAGGAGATGTGTGAGAAATTGCCAAGAAACTGTAGAGATCTCATACAAGGGTGTGTACTACTCCCTTCACAGAACAGCGCAAACTGTCTCTAACCAGAATAGAAAGAGAAGTGGGAGGCAACTGAGCTAGAGGACAAGTACATCAGAGTCTCTAGTTTGAGAAACAGATGCCTCACAGGCATAGGTGTCATTTACACTGGGGACGCTGGGGACATGTCCCCACCACTTTTTGAAATGGCCGATTTTCTCCCCAGCACTTTTTAAAAGCATAATTTGTCAACAATGTTCTGAACAAATAGCTTGCACCAAGAAATGTTAACAAACGGAGTAGAGATTGACGGCGGCTGTGGCTCAGGGGGTAGAGCGGGTCGTCTGCTAATCAGAAGATCGGCGGTTCGATCCCAGGCTCCTCCAGTCCGCATGTCGAAGTGTCCTTGGGCAAGACACTGAACCCCAAATTGCTCCCGAAGCTGTGCCTTCGGTGTGTGAATGTGTATGAATGGTTAGATTCCCCTGATGTGCAGGTTGGCACCTTACATGGTAGCGCCCTGTCCATCAGTGTATGAATGTGTGTGAATGGGGTGAATGTAGTGTAAAGCGCTTTGAGTGGTCGGAAAAGACTAGAAAAACTCTTGTGAACTCTGTTTCTCTAACGTTAAAAAAATATGCAGCATCGAAACAACAAGGCAGTTTAACTTAACATCTAAAAGGTAAGGTTGATTTATTATCTTTAGTTAACGTTGTTAACGTTATTCCTTCAGTTGTTTCTATTTTGTCATTGTGGCAACTTGCCACCGTACCGGGCTTCGTGACAGACAGAGACATACACGGGAGGAGAGTTAACACGGCCGCTTTATTCTCAACACAATAAACCCGGCCCGGCGTTGACGACAGTGAAGAGCGCCGTCCTCCTCGGCGCGCGCACCTCCTCCCTCCCAGCAGGTCAGCCGCGGAGCACCAAGGCTGCCCCAGTCCGCCAGGCTTCCAGGGGCATCCCGCCCCAACCCCGACTGGTCAGCCCTTGCAGGCTGCTCCCGACTGCAACCTCCGGAGCTCGGTCGGTCGCCGCCGGCTTTGGACGCCCGCTCTCCCACTCCGTTGTTCCGCCACTCGCGCCCTCGCCTCCGTCCCGTCCCGGGGACCTCGCTCAGACTTCGGCTTCTGCTGGCTCGTTCCCTCTCCCACACACAGTCCGACTCGACTCGTCTGCATCTCCGTTTCCTGCCGAACTCCACTCTCTCTGCCAGCCTCTCACACTGGCGCGCTCTCACACAGTCCCACATCCACACACAGGTTAAAAAGGGCCCGGCTGCAATCAGGCTTAATTGGCCGCAGCCGGTCCCGGATCCAGGGTAGAGTCAGTCCACCGACTCAACTCTCCCCTGGATCCAAGCTAAGCCTCACCCCACCCTCCTCCCATCTGCCACAGTCGTATTTTAGGATATTGTTATCGCTCGGCTGACTGACATGCACTGGTGCTTTCTACAGTAGATATTGTGATATTGGCACTGTTGGATTGACATGGTGCTGCAGCTGTGGAGGTGATGCATATGGATGCATATGGATGTTACTTGTGCGGTCGCCGTTCTTTGATGTATTTTCGTATTGTCGACTCTCATGTCCCCACCACTTTTCAACACAAAGTGACGCCCTTACTCACAGGTCCTCAACTGCAAAACACCAGTCCCAATGTCAACAGTGAAGAGGCGACTCCTGGGGTCCGTTCCAAGAAGCAGGTTCAACAAACTCTGAGTCTAACCCTGCACTCTGAGTTGATTAATTCCGAGATAGGAAACTGTGAGTTTTCGGTTCCAGAACGGCTGATTTGAGTTAGTTCAATCAACTTTGAGTATGTTCACCTTGAGTTAAGCGCGTGCGCGACGACAATAAAAGCTGTCATCAATGGAGGCCCGATACTACGATTCAGCATGGCAACCGGCAAGCAAAGATCGGCTCTTATTAAATGCTTATGGGGAGTATGAACCAATCTTTAAGAAGAAGAGCAACACCGCTGCAGCGGCAAAGCAGAGGGAATTGGCGTGGGAGAGAATCGCTGCCTGAGTCAATGCGTACGTTTGAATGCAGTAGTGTATTCATTTAACATTTAACCACACTTTCTTATAATATTACCTACATGTGAGAAAGTGGTGGAATGGTATTGGAAAAAAAAAAATTTCATTTAGGTGCGCAAAGCGCACTTGGCAGCAGCTGAAAATGAAATATAAAAACATTACATTACAGGCAGCAGCTGAAAATGAAATATAAAAACATTACATTACAGTCATTTAGCAGACGCTTTTATTTAAAGCGACTTACAAAGGTGATCGTTAACACTATGTGGGGATCGAACCCAAAACCCTGAGACAGAGTCTCATGCTCTACCAACTGAGCTGTCTGGGCCAGACATACTTCAAATGGTGTACTTGGGGCGACAAATTAGAAATGTAATTACTGGAACAAAAGTTAGAGGTGGGTGCATGGTCACAGGTGAAATGTGTTGTTGGAACAATATAAAAATACCAACTGTTGCTTTTGTATTTGTAGGAAATAAAGAAGACCAAATGAAATGTGTCTTTATTTGACTGCTCGGGGTGGTGGTAGCTTAATCCGTGAAGTGTAAACGGCATATTATATCTCAGACAGCTCTTCCATCCTGGACATAGAACATCTAATCGGGGTCTCAAAATCCTCTCCCGACATAAGGCTATGTGAATTACTTCCGCTTCAATATCGATCGGGTTACCGAGGAAAGGTCACGCCATGTCCGACAGCTGCTTCAGGTTCAGCAGGGGGGAGGAGACAAGGAGAAAGTCAGGGTTTGTTGAAGAAAACCTGCCAGCGACCAGGTTAGGTTCACAGAGTCCGTTACCATGGTAACTGATTCAGAGTTTGAGTTACCTCTCTTTCTGGAACGGAAAACCCAGAGTTTCCCTCATCTCAACCCGCTTTCTGGAACTGACCCCAGGATGTTGGCCTTCTAGGCAGAGTAGCAAAGAAAAAAGCCATATCTGAGACTGGCCAATAAAAGGAAAAGATTAAGATGGGCAAATAACTATTTAGGGAAGAAGCAACTTTTGAGCGGTAGTGTACATTAGGCCTGCAAATAACAGAAATCATTTCTGATTATGGCAGAAATGAGAATCACGATTAGTTTTCGGACTGATCTCAATTATTGATTGCAGTCATTATTATTTTATTGCTTGTTTTGCATCTTATGATCAGGCATGCTAAATGAAATGAATTTAAATGTTTCAATATTTATTTAGTCTCAACACAATTATTAATTGTGCAAATTAAAGTCAGGATAAAGAATTACATGCAATTCATACTGTAAAGGTATGCAGTGTTGACAGATAGTTGGATCCAAACAAAAAAAATATTTCGGGAGCACCTTTAATCAGAACTATTTTTCCTTTCCTTATGCTGGTTCAAATGTTGTGTATTTAGGACATATAATTTTGTGTTTTTAACACAATATTATGAACATGACTGGCCCCGCTATTTTTGGGCATTAGAGATATTCTTTTCATGATCAGTAAACCACCAAAATAATTTTGACATCCCGGTAGACTCGACTGATCTGATTGGGAGTTGTAGCCCCTTCCTATGCAGACCAAAATGACCAGACTCTTTGATGCCTCGCTATCTTCAACTTCAGAATTTAGATGTACTTAACCATGTCATTTGTACAGATTAATTCAGATAGTTTTTTTGCACTGATTGGCAACATTGCAGTGTGTGTTTGTGTATCATTGTCACAAGAATTACATTTTCAATAAATTAAACCTGGGCTGTTTAAATGAACCATGACATCTCAGTTCTCTGGTTTAACTTTCGACCTTGCTCTATTTCTTTTAGTTTGCTATGGGGCTAAGCAGCCAATCATCTCCCTTCATCATGGTCACGTGATCCCACCGGTCATTGGCAATCACCTGGGAAATGGACGTTATGTCTCCCCTTCGTGTCCACAAGTCTTACTGTCCAACCTCTGACGTCTCCTTGAAAACATTCATAAATTAACACCATAATGTATATGGATACCTTGTGTATAGACGTCTGTACGATTGTCGAAGGATTGGTCTCAGTCTTCTTTTGGTGGAGGACAGTTGGATCAACAAGCTGGAATCTAGACTTTTTGAATGGAATTTTCTGGGGGGTTTTTGTTAACAAATGTGTAACCTGTCTATGGATGTACCATCAATCCAGTGTTTTTGCTCTATAAGTTGTAAATGAAAATTTCTGGCAATAAATCCATTAAGATAATAAATAAATCCAAGAGAAATGACATTTTCTTACATTTGTGAAGGTTCAATTTTGAATGTCAATCTGGTTTTAGGTTATGCCAAGAATCCTGGAGAAGCTATGCTGTAAAAGACAACCTTGTTTTAAAGAACGTGAACACAACAGATTTCTTTCATTAAAAGGTGAGCGGGCCAGGAGTGAGTGAGGGGGTGAAAGAACAGAGCTCCCCCCCCCGATCTGTGCGTCTGACTGTGGGGAACCGAGAGGGGAGAGGGATTACTTGTGTTCGGTCAACTTGTCCAGTAATCGGGTCTCGTTTTCCAGTTATTCTGCCACGGTGTTTGCTTCCTCAAAAAACAGGGTCAGTTATCTCAGTTCAAGGGAGTAATCTTCACAGACAACGCTTACATGGGCTCACCACACACCAAACGTTTTCAGAGTATCAGGGCTCTCTCCATACGCACCGCCTTCCTCTCTGCACTTTCCTGTGAATCTGTTTTTTACAGGGCTTGCGGGCAGGTAGCTGGTTGATTGGAAACGAGGGACAGCTGTGTTTCCTCCAGGATTTGAGGCAGTGGTAATACTGACCACTACCTGTGATCACTCAGCAGTATTACCACTGCTATTACCACCACTGTGGTGCTGACCGGTGATCTGGCCCTTTTGCCAGTCATATTGTCATATTGCCCAGTTGCTGTCAGCAGACATATGGAAGACTGACCAAGAGATGTTGAGGTCTGTAAAAAGTATGGAACTTCAAAAAATGTGTAAAATGTGTAGGAACTGATGATGACAAATGTAGTGAGATAAGTGTGTTTAAATGAACAAACAAGACTTAGGTCTCTTCAAATGCATTTATTTTCTGGTTGTATAAAAATACTATTAAGTAAATTATGCTTATGTTCATTGATAGCACATACATTAAAAATGGCTGTGGATTTTAATTCTACATCTTCCACATATGAAAATAAATAACTTTTTATCAATATTGTGTATTAAAACATTCTTTGCAAAATAGATCCTACAAATGGTTTTCAAAAATGTTTTGCTTACAAAAAGTAAATATATAAAATATCATGTATAAAATATATTTCCAACAAGATAGATTTTCCTCCAAATAAGTTAATATGGCATAGATAAATAACACATATGCATCATATAAGAAATAAATAAGTTCAATAAATTAAACAACAGTGGATGATAAAACAGTCTGTCAGTACACCAATAGTCTTAGACACACCGTAGCAATGATTTCTTCTTGAATATAAGAAGCAGTAACAATGAAATGGTGCTAAACTAATGAAATAATCTGTACCATGACTGGGCTTGAATAAAATCCCATTTTTTCTGCCATAAATATGTAAACATTTCAGTCAAAACAAGATTTGGAAAAGTAACTATGTTAGATTACAACACATTAGATTATGTGTTGTATATCTTAGTAACTCATTCAAGTAATTTCATCTCTGTAACTTGCAGTTACAGTAATCAATAACTGCCCTCCATTTTAGCGATTGCACGTTTTCCATCGATAAGGAACTGGCGGAGGTGGTGCAGTACACTGTGTGCGGCCATCTTTCTCTGGAAAGTGTGAGGGTTGTCCATCTTCTTCAGCAGCTGCTCCTCCTGGCTGCCAGTCAGCAGTGTTACCCGATCACGGTGCTTCATCTGTGGGGCAAAGGGGTGAGAAAGGTGACTAAAAAACATGGCAGTGGTATACTGTGACAGTGATGCATAGCCATTAGACATTAATTTAAGCCATTACAACAAAAACTGCATTAATATAGTAGCCCCGAATCCAAGTGTCACATTCAGAGGGAGGAATCATTCTGTGGCTTGTGTGCCAAGCGCTGCTTGTGACCCTTGTGTGCAAGTTCTCCAACTTTTAGCTTGAAAGTACTAAAACTAAATATGCAGCATCTCAAACACACACCTTGTCTTTGATCAGACTGACGAGATTGCTACTGTGTGACTTGGCGTCTGGGAGGATTGAGTTTGTGGGATATTCCTTCTCCACATGCTTCAGGAGAACTTTGAAATCCAGCAGGCCCCGGACCAGTTTGTGGAGGCAAGACTCCTGGAGAGAGGAGAGGAAAGATCTGTCAGACATCTGGGTATAATGACGTCATACTAAAACTGACCCCCTACTGAACCCTCAATCCATTATTCTGTACTACAGGAAATGTGTTCTGTATTTCTATTATCAATTTAGCAGGTTGCATTAGAGAGAAAGGGGTCACAAAGGAGATACCTTGCTGAGGCTACGGCAGCGTGCCTTGGGAGAGGGGATTTCGTAGTTGTCCAGAAAGGTGTAGTTCACACTATTTTGAAATTCTTCTTCAAACTGAAAAAGAAAAATAATAAAAATAGACTTGGTGAAGAAGGTCAGCAATGCAATTTGTCTTCTGTAGGGGCCTAGAACTTGTCATCGGAGTGAGACACCATCCAGGCTGATATAGCAATTTAATTAGTGATATTTGAAAGATATTTTAAAATCAAGCAAGAGTATAACAGTATTTTGCCCCTGCAGTGTACGCTAAAACAGATTTTAATTTAACTTGCATCGGTCACACCATTACAACTAAGACCTATAGTAATCCTCAAATACATTTTAGGAGCATACTATACAACCATAACAACACAACTTTAAAAAGACACTACAGGTAAAAAAAAATATACCACAGAAAATCCCGGACTAATACCATAGTGGGTCAAATATACCGGGTCACTATCGATTACCACAGACACACCACAAGCCTATGAGAATATCGTAGAAATATTATATTGATTTTCCTTCAAGTAAAGCGCTCACCTGTCTCTTGTGGGGTTCGATGACCCCAATGATCAAATTCCAAAGATCGGACTTGCTCAGCTGATCAGCCTCCTGCTCTTCACCTGAAGGGTCACCTGAGGGGTTGTCGGTAGGCACGTCACCGACCGGGCCTCCGGTAACACCCAAGGCCAGGACTGCCAGCATCACTGCAGGGAGCACGTAAGCACCTGTCCGGGAGGGAAGAGCGTGGATGAATATGGAGGAGGGACAAAGGCAAGAAGATGCACACGTGGAAACGGCGCCGGTCAGAAGTTACTTACTTAGTGAAGAAGGCATGTCGCGCTTAACGTAATAACTTGTTGACTTGGTCTGTGAGTCCAGTGATGCTGGAGGCTGTGCCGGATAGAGGGATATTGAGTTGTCCTCTCGGTAATGCGCTGTCATTTTATATTCTTCAGAATGGAGGAATTTCCCGTTAACCTCCCTCCCCCTAACCCCATCTTCACACACACACACACACACACACACACACACACACACACACATTAACTATCCATCAACTGAATTGACGTCGTCACTCAGCTATGGCCTCAGGAAATCCGAGTTTGTATCATTTTGCGTCAAGCATGTAATTAATTTACATAAAGCTTCCTCTCAGCAGGCGTTGGTCAGTGATTGATGGTCATTTTGAGAGATAAGCTTTTTAATAACTATTGAACAGTTATTGGCTCGTGAATTTAGCCTAGCATTTATTTTATTTATCATTGGGTTAAATGCCTTGCTCAGGGATGCTCAGATTGTTATTCGTGTGTCTGATAAGTGTCTGACAACATTATTGAAAGGATCTCTACAAAAATAGACCTTTTTTAACCAGACGGTGGACAAATGTAGTCTATAGCGAGAGGGTTCACTTGTTGCAGGAAGAGGACGGTTGTTTACACCATCCTCTTCTTGCAACAAGTCAATCGTCTCAACCCTCATAGACCACCTTTGTCAGAGTTCAGAGTTCAGAGTTGTTGGAAATATGACAAAGGTGGTCTATGAGGGGGCCATTGAGCCCCCGTTTCGCGACTGCCGGCTGAGCCGATCTACCGGAGCAACTCCGAAACTTTTGGGATCTACTTTGCGGTATGATAGGCGATTTTGTGGATATAGAGGCCAGGTTGAAAAAAACACAAAACTATGGGTGTATTAACAATGTATACAATTTCAAGTTTTCCATTCATTGTTGGTGTGAGTTGGTGCATGCTCTGTGATGGACTTTTCCACCTGTCCATGGTGTTTCTCTGCCTTCCGCCCAATGCATGCTGGGATAGGCTCCAGCCCCCCATTACCCAGAAAAAGGATAAATTAAAAATGAATGCATATAAACGACATATCCTTCTCACAATAACACAGATGCGCTCATATGCCAGTGATGAGATACCTGAATATGATAGCTGTGATAAACTGATGTTATAGTATAAACACCGTACTGTTTGATGAGTTCACTAGTATAATTTCCAGTCAGGATAGCTCACTTACTGTAATCAGGCTGATTGAAACATATTTGTTTTCTTAGACACTTTTTCCAAGTTAGTGCTGACTTCAAAACCTACCTGACCAGCTCCCTGCAAACTGTTTCAAAGAACATCTGCATCTTAGGAGCCCCAACGCTTAAAAAAAACAAACCTTGGTCCAGAAGTTCTTCAGAAGTATTTCAATCTCAAGCTTTCTGTTATTTTCCAAAATACTTGAAAGAATTGTAGCCAGCCAATTTACTGATTATCTGTCCCATAACCATTTGCATTACATTACAGTCATTTAGCAGACGCTTTTATCCAAAGCGACTTACAATAAGTGCATTCAACATAGGTAGGCAAGAAAACTACTAGTCACCAGAAATCGTAAGTGCATTTCCTTCCTAAACAAGCAACTAAGAGCATAACTAGTGTTAAGGTAAGAGTGCAATAAGTTAGCAACCTACTATATCTTAAACAAATGAGACAAATAAGAGAATCAAATAAACAAGAGCTAAGACAACTAAATGAACCAAATAAGCAAGAGCTAAGACAAATAAGTGTATCAAATGAACAAGAGCCAATAAACAAGAGCTCAGACACATAATTGACGACAAATAGGCAAGGCTAAGAGGAAGAGTCAGGGTAGTGTTTCCTGAAGAGGTGGGTTTTCAGCCTGCGGCGAAAGATGGGCAGCGACTCAGCTGTCCTGACATCAGTGGGGAGTTCATTCCACCACTGCGGGGCCAGGACAGAGAAGAGCCGTGACCGTGTAGATCGGCCGCAGGGGCCTCTGAGCGACGGGGCAACCAGTCGCCTCGAGGCAGCAGAGCGAAGTGGTCGGGCGGGGGTGTAAGGCTTGACCATAGCCTGGAGGTAAGAAGGAGCTGTTCCTTTCACTGCCCTATAGGCTAGCACCAGGGTCTTGAACTGGATGCGAGCCGCTACAGGGAGCCAGTGTAGAGAACGGAGAAGGGTAGTTGTATGGGAGAACTTGGGGCGGTTGAACACCAGACGAGCTGCAGCTTTCTGAACAAGCTCCAGAGGTCTGATGGCAAACGCCGGGGCACCAGCAAGGAGGGAGTTGCAGTAGTCCAGGCGGGAGATGACAAGAGCCTGGATGAGCACCTGCGCTGCCTTGTCAGTGAGGAAGGGGCGAATCCTCCTGATGTTGTAGAGGAGGAATCTGCAGGAGCGCGTCACTGATGCGATGTTTGCCGAGAACGACAGTCGGTCGTCCAGGGTCACACCCAGATTCCTCGCAGTCCGAGTTGACGTCACCACAGCATTATCAATGGTGATGGCCAGGTCTCGGTGCGGACAGCCCTTCCCCGGGAGGAACATCAGCTCAGTTTTGTCCAGGTTGAGCTTCAGGTGGTGCATCGACATCCACTCCGAGATGTCTGCCAGACACGCAGCAATGCGTGCCTCCACTTGTGTGTCAGAGGGGGGAAATGACAGGATCAGCTGGGTGTCATCTGCATAGCAGTGGTAGGAAAAGTCGTGTGAATGGATAACAGAACCAAGAGATGTTGTGTAGAGGGAAAAGAGGAGAGGGCCTAGAACCGAGCCTTGCGGAACCCCAGTAGCGAGCCTGCGTGGTTCTGACACAGACCCTCTCAGCGTCACCTGGTAGGAGCGATCCGTTAGGTAGGATGCAAACATGGAGAGTGCAGAGCCTGAGACACCCATCCCCTCAAGGGTGGAGAGGAGGATCTGGTGGTTCACCGTGTCAAATGCTGCAGACAGGTCCAGGAGTATCAGGACAGAGGAGAGAGAGTTCGCTCTAGCGGCATGGAGCGACTCCGTCACTGCCAGGAGCGCAGTCTCGGTCGAGTGACCCACTTTGAACCCAGACTGGTGGGGATTTATTTGAACTGTTTCAATCAGGGTTTAGATCTTTAGTACTGGACTTGAACTACTCAGCACTAGTTCAGTTTCATGCTAATGGGAATTTAGTTTGTGTGTCCTGCTTCCTGGTCTGTGTGCACCTGTTTATTCATGTGGTGTATGTCTGTTTGTGTGAGTGTGTCTACTGTGTGTATGGATGTGTCTCCTATCTCCTTTCATTTCAATAATATCATTAAGTGATATTTGTGACTGGGATATGAAGGTACATATGACTCATTCCAAATGTGACCTAAACCAGGATATGAGCTAGTATCTTTAAAATATTGTGCATGTAGCTGCTAACTAGAGAATGTTGTAATAATGGTGTCCACTACTGATCAGGGGGTATTTTGGTAATTTCAGTGGACAATTTCCGATTTTAGAATAGCTCAGTGGTGGCACAGAGGTTTCTCCAGACATCAGGAAGTGCTAATCTTCCATATTCTCTTCTCCACCGAGGAGCTCAAGCCACAGTCTCAAGTTGTGTGGTGGGCTCAAATACAATGTTTTCAAATACAAATAATTCTAAATTCAGTAGTCTTTAATATGTTATTATTGATGTGTTTTATTCATGTTTGATTATCCTACTCAATTCCCTTGTTTGGGAGGAAATTCCGGCGAGCTGTAATTAGCTGTTTCCAGATTCTCATTTCTGCTTTCTGTTGAGGGAGTTAGTTTAGCAAGAGTCCGCACTATTCAGACTTTATCAACCACAGATAAATCTGTTCCTTAGGAAACAGACTTTAACAGACTAAAACATGCAATACCTGTGTGCACGAGTGTATAAGACTCCCCTCTATCAGTTGTACTATTGCATAACAAAATTATCCCCACAGAAATGTGTCATTGTATGAATATGTTTGACAAATTGCATATATATTTGAGAAGCTACTTTGTATTCTGTAAAATGGTTTGTCTTTACATTTTACATGAAGCTTAGCATCTGCAATAATAAGCAGCTTGGAGTCGATGCACATACACTATTATGCTTTTCACACTACACTTAACCCCGGGCTAGCATCTTTCTTAACCCTGGGTTAAGGACGCATTTAACCCCGGGCTAAACAGCGTTTCACACTTGCATTTTTGAAAGGGGGTTAACACCACTTTTAACCCTGGGTTAACAAACCCTGCTACGAAGCAGGGTTAGCACCGCTTTTGTGGTGCTATCCCCGAAATGCGGTGCTAAGAACAATAGTGTGAAACGTTGTGGGGTTAGAATGTAACGGGTTAGAATGTAACAGCGAGTTAAACATTAGCATTAAACAATAACCCGGGGTCTACAAGCTTACAGTGTGAAATCCTGAACACTGAATACCCGGGGTCAATTGTTAGCCCAGGGTTAAAGAAAACTAGTGTGAAATGTGAGATAAGTTAACCCAGAGCTATTATAACCCAGGGTTAAAGTTAACCCTGGGCTAACATATTCAAGTGTGAAAAGCCTATTAATGGCCAAAAGTCAGTGGACACCCCTACTAGTTATTGAGTTCAGGTGTTTTTCAGGGTTTGGGCTTGGCCCCTTAGTTCCAGTGAAGGGTAATCTTAATGCTACAGGATACCAAGACATTTTAGCCAATTGGGCACTTCCAACTTTGTGGCAACAGTTTGGGGAAGGCCCTTTGCTGTTCCAGCATGACTGTGCCCCTGTGCACAAAGGGAGGTCCATAAAGACATGGTTAGACCAGTTTGGTGTGGAGGAACTCGATTGGCCTGCACAGAGCCCTGACCTCAACCCCACTGAACACCTTTGGGAGGAGTTAGAACGCCGATTACGAGCCAGGCCTTCTCGTCCAACATCACTGCCCGACCTCACAAATGCTCTTTTGGCTGAATGGGCACAAATTCCCACAGACACTCCAAAAGCTTGTGGAAAGCCTTCCCAGAACAGTGGCTAACAGTGGCTAACACTGTTAGCCACAAAGGGGGGTCCAACTCCATATTAATGCCCATGGTTTTAGAATGGGATGTCCAGCAAGCTCATATAGGTGTGATGGTCAGGTGTCCACTGACTTTTGGCCATATTATTGTGCATTGTTACTGCATGTTATTTCAACAACTACTGGATGATGGTGCTCTCAAATCGCTGTCAATTCGTAGTCATTATTCTTTGTTTAAATATGGTACCTCTAAATACAGAATGTTAACCGAAATATTGTTAGCCTTGACATTTTGGTGTATTTCTTTCACAGGGTTCTTTATCATCCTCCCACCTCTCATTTCCCAGGAGAGCATATATATTTTCTGTGTTACTTTATGTGTAAAGACTAAAGCTAATGCTCTTTGTATCTTCTTTCATTGACTCATGCTCCTCCCCCAAGATTTTGTGCTTCTCAGATTTTTATCTATGCATATGTATTTTTTTAATTTTATATTTCCATGCTTAAAATGAAATACAATGTAATGAGAAATGCATTTGCTCACCTAAACATGAAATTTTAAACATGAAATGATTTCTTGCTGCACACAGTAACCATAAAGCAACTACAGTGTGTATGAGCAGTGAGAGTATCATAGATGCGCAATATGGGTGTGTCAGTATGTGTCAGTATAGCCTCTTCAAAAAGGAAGCTTAGTGTCAACTACTCTTGCTTACGTCATTGGGCTTTACCCTTATCAGGCCTATTTTTAGAATTTTTGGTTAAGCCTTTTTGGGCAGCTCAACTTCCTTCATCTGAGTTTCTCCAATAGAAATATATGAAAAGGAACAGTGGATTGATGTCACAGCTTAACTCAGTGGGTCATGAAATCCCATTCCTTATGGGAATGACAAAGTTATGGCAAATCTGATGCTCATTTACTTGTAAATATATTTACGTTTTTTAATAACTTACTACACAAGCTGTAGGTTTCTACCAATCAGGCCTTGACCACCCATCAAAACATGTCATTTGGTCATTGCGGTGGCTCAGAGGCCTGAGCTGCACAGTATCTACTTGCAGAATTTAGTCTAACTCGTTACCTTTGCGTCATTGCTCGTTTCTCACTTCCATGCTTTCTCTTTTACTCTCCATTGTATGCTAACTTACCGAAACAATAAAAAGTGTAATATTAGTTAAACAAGATGTCAAATGTGATGTTTTCCCTTTTTCAACAGATGGGTGGCATCATTAGGGGCATGAAAGTAAAGGTCACGAGATCATGCAGTCACACTGCAGGCAACTATCCAGGCATGCAGGGACAGCAATCCTCTTCATTTCAGGGCTGACACAACCACAATGTCAGTGGGCTGAGTGGGCTGAGTGGGCTCAGTGAACTTGTGTGAGTTCCTTGTAACGGAGGGCTGGCTACATTCTCAGAAACATTGCTCAGTATGTTTTAAGTAAAGCTCCATCAGCTGGAGGCCTTCCTGCCTGCCTTTGGTTTTCATTTCCATAGCTCAATTCTCGGATGGAGGACTCCTGTTTCTGGTGAAATTCTTCTGAGTAAGAATGAGAGGGGAAGAGGGAAAAGACTTTCACTTTGTTTCCATGATTCATCTTTATCTGTTGTAGAGATTATTAAAGGTTAACATGGGGTGATGGTGATTTTAAGTGTTTATGTGTCTTGGCTCCCTCCTACCATCTTGCACTCCCTCCAATTGGTTCCCTGGGGCTGCACAAATCAAAACA
The DNA here is from genome assembly GCA_034670405.1 of Hoplostethus atlanticus. Taxonomy (NCBI): domain Eukaryota; kingdom Metazoa; phylum Chordata; class Actinopteri; order Trachichthyiformes; family Trachichthyidae; genus Hoplostethus; species Hoplostethus atlanticus. Next base: position 2,065,304 of record JAXDDX010000006.1, on the reverse strand, counting down.
TCGGTGCTGGCTAACCTCCAGGCCATGATCCTGCCCTACACCCCCTTACCTCCAGGCCATGGTCCTGCCCTATACACGCTTACCGCCAGGCCATGGTCCTGCCCTACACCCCCTTTATTTCTCTGAATGAGTGATGAGACGACTCAACAGGTCACTGAACTGGTGACTAAATAGGCGACATAGGACTACTACCACTATCACTTCCATTGTGATAGATTTCAGCAATGTAGAATGGACACTTAGACATTTACAGTATATCTGATGAGGTTAGTGAGGTACCGTAAGTAAGTTATTTTTGTTGCTCCTCACTAATTATTGTGTTTGGGAAATGACAAAGTGACTAGATGGTTAAAATGCACAGTATTCCCAGCCATATCAGGTTCTACTGTTTGCCCCCTAAGCAACTCCACTGGCACAACCGTGCTCAAGGTCAAGCTAATGATTTGTATAAGGGAGAGCGCAACCTGTTCACGTTCCCCAAAGAGATTTTCTGAGACCAAGGATTTGAACCAGGTGTGCTGTTTAACACTGAGGCTACCTTATTGACAGGTTCTGCCTATTTGCATTTCGATATAAATAGTAAATTAGTACAAATGAACAAGGAGTTATCAATCCAGCCTTGACATATGCTCCTGCTACAAAGCTTTAAGATTGAATAACTTTTGATTTTGTTTGTTTTTTCCTGCTAATTTTCTTATTCAACCCTGGGGGATTTTGTAGGGGGAGACAGCAAACAGCAACTTGCATATGAACTTCCATATATCCTAAATATCCTTACTAATATAGATATTGGTCTTTTCCCCATAACCACACTCGGCATCCCTGCCTAAAGTATTTCCAACCTCAGCGTCTACAACCCAAAATAATTACAATTATTAGGGTATTACCGCACTGAGCAGAGAAAACGGACATTTCTGGAAAAGCCTTTTTTCTTGCATCATCAAAGAAACTGGAGGTCAAAGTCAAAATAGGGAAATTCAGCTCTTGTGCCAAATGTACTGTATAGGCATCATGCCAAATAACCCAGCTGGTTGACTGCTTGTGTGTATGGAACCATGGTAATAGAAGGTTTCTTCACAAGTTTAATGAAAGTTTATCTTGAATTAACTAGGATTTCCAGGATTCATTAAAATTGTCTTTTGCATTCTCTTTCTTTTATCAAAACAAGGCTGCAGAGAATCCTGTTCTGAATACATCCTGCTCTTAGGAGAGATCCGGCCCCAAACTGAAAGGAGACGATCATGAGCAGAATCCCCTAAAATAATCTTGTGTATAGTTGCAGACAATTTCCTGTGGTTGAAACTGGGGCTGCAGGATTGCATCCTAAGAGTTTTACAAAGGATTCCCACAGGACGTAAGTAGTTCTATGTACTTTTTGTTTTCTGTGCTCTAAGCATTGTATATGGTATGATGTGAGAACTGGCTTGTCTCCAAGCTCTCTACCCGTTTTTTCCCCCAGGTGTTTTCCAGCACACTCTTAAAAACACTGGATCGCTCAGTGCATGGGCTCTTACTCCGGGGTATTCAACTTGAGTGCATAAAAGAATGGCTATGGATGAAGAGGTTTTGAATAAAACCTTTGACACTTAAATTCAGTCTGCAATTCACCATGGCTACTGCTAGATGGCAATCTAGGATCATTTTTTTTTTACATTGAAGAAGTTCACTCCTCTCCAGAAAGGGTGACATCCTCAGGCAGTAGCATGGAAATGACTGTTCTGTACTGTGCCCACGCACCACAGCAATAATATATTACGCCCGCACAGGGGAGAAATTGCTTGTGGGCCTCTGTGTATATACAAGAGTGTGTGTTTGAGTGTGTTTATTTGTCCACATGGCAGACAGATATGCATTATTGCGCAATATGTGAAATATTTATCATCTGAACTATGTAATGGCTTTTCACCCATCTCAACTGGACTGGGTCAGCATCTCCCTGAGTTCTGTTAACAATAAGTAACCATCCATGGCACCCAAAGTTTCCATCTCCAAATGACTCATAGGTTACCTATATTGCAGACAGAAGCCAGTTTTGACTTTGTGAACCAAAATGTTCATGACAGTGTTCTGAATGAATATGAACACATACCCAGAACTAGTCTAGACACTATTTCTAGTGTAGAATCATGCTTCTCGTGGTGTGAGCCCTGATTCTTACCTCCTTCTGTTCTTTTCTAAATGACCTTTTCTGTCATATTGTTTCACTTAAAGGTTCCCAATTAATTTTAGTATGTTAGTCCTCTCCTCCTTTCCCCTACTCTTTTTGATTCCACTCCATCCTCTCGTCTCTTCTCACATTTTCTCCTTTCCTGTCTTTTCGTCACTGCCCCGCTTGTTTCTCTTTCCTGCCCGTCCTTCCTCTCCTCCATCCTCCCCTTCATTCTCTCCACTCTTTCTTCCTCTCTCTATCTCCTTTTTATCGTGTTCTTTCCGTGAGCCGTTTTCTCAGGCCGATCTATTCTTCCCTCCTCTCTCTCTTTTCCCTTCCATATGCTCTCGGTTTTCCGTGGACGGAGAGTTCCACGGGAGAGGAGAGGAACTGTATCTCCACAGGCACTCATCAATATTTAATCCAGAGTGTTTGTTTGAAGAGCTCTGAATATGTGTGTGAATGAGTGATAAAGCGAGATGTCTGGCTGGCTGTGTGTAAGTGTGTGTGTGTGTGTGTGTGTGTGTGTTGGGGGGGGGGGAGTATCGCATAGTACACTATGTTTTGGGATGAAAGGCTTTCTCCGGTCCTATGGTAATTGATTTACTATCTCTCTCTACCGCCTTCTGCCCTCTTGTTCCTCTCTCTCTTTCTTCTCCCTATCTTTTCTCCTCTTCCCCTCCCCCTATAATCCACTCCCTACGCCTCATTATTTAAACCTGGTGTATAGTATATACACTACTATCTCTTTCATTCAAATGCTGTAGTGTAGTGTATTGGATTTTGCAGTGTGTGTGTGTGTGTATCAGCGGCTGGTCTCAGTCATCCCTGGAGACCACAGAGCAGCGCTTCATCATCCTCTAGACTAGGCGCAAGAAAGCCCAAAGTCCCCTCCTCTTCTTTTGCTTCTTCAGCAATTCAGCAAACATTGAGTTATTTCCCTTGTTTCCTCCCTCCCTTCACTTTCAGCAGGCTTGGGTTGTAATGTGTCTAAATGGAAATTTCGTTGCTTTCTTTCAAATTGCGTTCAGAGCTCTTGAAGTTATCGGTTCACTGTCACACTCTGTGGACTAATCTTTTACTGCAGTCCTTTGAAATGAGCTTCTGGACACGGAAAGAAAGTGAACAGGGAGAAAGAAAGGAGATGTCAAACGCAACTGTCGGCTATCGTAGCTTTTCCTCAGTCTTCTGCAATGTGGCAAAACTATACGGCATGCTCATTATAGAATGCCATTTTGCAGGAATTATGCTGGGATCTTTCTGTACTGGTTGAAGTGACCGGTGGCCTTGCTCATCGGGAGCCTGCGAGATAATCACGAAGGCAGTCTTTCAACATTCCCCTCAGTAATGTCTCCTCTTCACAGACAATGTTCACTGTGTTTCACAGTTTCTTCTTCAGTGCTGCCCACAAAATCTCAGGCAGCTATCTAAAGGCAGATCTGAAAAGGGACTGATGGCCTTGAGTCCTCAGTAAATGGTTTTAGTTCTCCTTTAGCACTTTGAAACATTATGGGAAGCCAATGATAATGATTTTTCTGCAAATGAGTAGATCATCAATGCAAACATCTGAAAACCATCGATCGTAGAGTAACAGTTTTACTAACAGAGCTCAAGGTTTGAGCAGTTTGAGTGACCTAGGGTTGTGCATTTTCACTCTACATTTCTGTACAAATGCAGCAACTAAACTCTCCATACAGCACTCCTTCCATCAGACTGAAAGGCGCCTTGTAGTGTGTCAAGCTTGGGTGCAATATATATCAATATGTATCAATGTGTACATTTCAACCAGAATGTCAACTGAACGGTTTGAAATGTATCAAAGCTCAGAGTGAAATCAATGCAATTGATGGCGTGTTATTTTTCTTAGCCGTTCAACTACAAATGTCGTTCTCCTCTTGGGAAGCACAGTCAGGCTTATGGATCTGTATCTTGAACTTGTATGCACTTTCACATATTGTTAGTGTGCATTGTCCAGTGTTGTCATAGAAAAGGTGTTGAAAACTGACAGCCCACGCTTGAGAGAAAGTGAGAGAGAGGGAAAAAAAGATAATAGTGTGTGTGAGAGAGAGGAAGACAGAGAGTGGGGGAGAGAGGGTAGTATTATACAATGTTGTTCCATGTCCTCATTTAAGTCAATTATCTGGACTTGACACCCAAAACTACTCTCACATACTTTGGGGTTTAACTGTGTGTGTGTCAGTGAGAGAAAGACTGCATTTGAGAAAAAGAAAAATAGGGATGTGTTCTTTGTGTGTGTGTGTGTGTGTGTGTGTGTGTGTGTGCCTGTATGTATGCTAGCCCATTACCACTGACAGCAACTGTGTTGGTATAATCAGAGTCCCTAAAAGGGGCCAATTATCCCAGATTACAAGTCCTATCAGGAAAGCAGACACGACATCTGAGTTATACAGCTGAGCCCACTGCACTCAAGATGAACTCCATTCAGATTTATTATGTCCTCTACATTCTCTGGCTGAGATCTACTTACATCTACTGAATCTAAATCAATTCTCTTTCATATCATATTCATTTGATTTCTTTGAGTAAATTCAGTGTGCGTTCACCCACTTTCTAAAAAAGGTTGTATTAGATTTCAAGCCCTACATTTCCTCTTGCCCTCTAGCTCCTTCCACATACCCTACCTACCTTAATGTAACCAAACTCTCTTGACAAAGGAGGAAATTATTATCTAAGGGTATAAAAAGTACTGACCATGTCGCCTGCTTTCCTGTGGTCATAAAAGTCTTCATGTGTAGATTCATAGAGTGGAATAGGACCACAGACATGAGGGATACAGTGTCTCATCTTCAACAACCCACACCCATGGAGGCCGACCGCCTGCCTGCCTTTCAATGAATTCTGCCATCTTCTCATGTTTCAGCTCATCTGCCGCCTGTGTCGGGTTAGACTGGAATGCAAAGCTCCAGGCTCCACAGCATTCTCACACTGTCACATAAAATGCTGCTCCGAACTTGAAAAATTACACTTTTGAAGTTACCACACACACACACACACACAGACAGAGTGGCAACCCTTTGTTTACCTATGGAAATATGAGTCAGGTAATGTGGTGACGTAGCCCCACCAACTGCCTTGTGACTTCCCCTTCCCCCTCAAACAGGCTTTTGTTATAGTTAACTGGCATTGCTCCAGTCCCATTTACAACTAAGAACAAGGAAAAACATTAAAATAGTTCCATTAGTTGGAAGAGGCTTAAATCAACATTTCACCTAGACCTATACCATGTACATGATACACCTCTAGCACACAGTTATAATAGATTTGGAGTTTTATGCTCCCTTGCTCTTTTCCTTTGTCAAACTGGCCAGAATGAGAGGTGGAAGTGATGCAATGTTTCTATGCACCTGTGACTGGCCACCCTCCCTCCACACACACACACACACACACCGCTGATAGTACCGAGTAAGGAGGACGCAAGAGCCATTGGGTGGAGCAGCAGCGTCGCGTGCTGCAGAATACATTCAGTAGGTCGTTAACGCCGCGCGCGGTTTGTTGCAGATGCAGGTCGCTCCTGAGTGTGAGCGCGAGGCGGGGGGAATAGCGAACGGGAGCGGACGCGCCGTGTGATACAACACACACCGGAGGCAGCAGCTCGAGGTAGACCGAGAGACAAGTGGACAGACGGACAGACATGGAGGACTCGGAGCCCACAGAGGACGGCTTGCTCGCGGGCTTGCGGTGGAACCGGAGCGCACGGGACCAGGCTCAGCTTAAACACAAAATACGGGATCTGCCGGGGCTCCTCAAACACGGGCTGCACCTGCGGAAGAAGAGCGTGAGTATTTCAAACGGACCACTGACCGTTTACCATACGTCGTTCCTTTCCGTGTTTTGACGTTCAGGGAATATTAGAGACGGTTGACGGTTTTCCTTTTCAACCGTCAGTTTCCCCGACAACGCTTTGGACTGAGGTTGCTTCGTACCCTCGTCACGACTCAGGTGTTTTTGTATTGTACAAGCAATACTGTCGCAGAGGCTGTGTGTGTGTGTGTGTGTGTGTGTGTGTGTGTGTATTTATGTGTGTGTATTTATGTATGTGTGTATGTGTGTTTGTATGTGTGTTACTGAAGGCTCCCGCCATCCATCGATTGTTATCTTATGTAGCTAGATAATAACCAAGATATGTTTTTAGACACCATACCTTCACGCTCCGGTTGTCAAGGCAACACATTCAGGCAGACAGACGGACGGACGGGCAGGCAGACAGACAGACAGACAGAAAATGTTTATTTATGATTCACCTCCTATGGCCTCCCTAAAGAAAAAACACTGTAATATTCTTGTAATGTTCCTTTAATGTTCCTATAGGAACTCATAGGAACGTTGTAGTGACCTTATGATACTTAATGGTGTTTTTAATCTTTTCTGATACCTCTATTCATATTCCTATAGGGACATGGTTTTGCTGTGACACAGTATCATTGTAAAATGTAAGGATTGGCTAACTAATCAGTAAATGTTGTGTGTCCTGGTCTGGAGTGAACGTACCCGGGAAAGCTAAATAGCTGCTTACAGTGTAGGCTCCACTCATGCAACACTGGTGGTGGCAGCCGTGGCCCTGTTTCCCTCAACGGGAAGAGACAGTGCCAGGACTGGGGGACCCACTCCCACTGGGGCCACCAATAATAGAAATAAAAACACTTGGGACAGAGGCTTTCTCTAGATGGCTTAGGTTACATCATGTTACACTATGTGAAAATGACCCAGACTATTATGCCGTAATGTAGTCCTGTGTTGAAATTCACCTAATTGATTACTATAGCTCAATATTAACGAAAAATAACTGTAGTAGTCCTATAATATATTTTTAGAAGGATGCTATCCACATACCAGAAAAGAACTATAAGTCCGTATATTATAGTGATACCATAGGAGATATTGAGTACCACAGACACAATAGTCCCTATAGGAATCTTACAGTGAGTCTTCTGTTAGGGTGGGATGCATGTGGCACAACTGACATGATGTGTTTATATACAGATTTATAAATTCTGTCATGTTGTGCAAAATAATGAGATTTGCACTGCACACTCCTCACAAAAGGAGCTGGTTCACGTGAAAAACATGAGGAGTCTGCATTTCTGTCACTTTAACTATGGACATAGCCTTTGATTTAACTGAAGGGAAAGAATGGGGGAATGACTGAGGAGCTGAAAAGAAATAGTTGATGCTTCTCTCTCATCTCTTCATCTAATCCTGTGTGTGTGTGTGTGTGTGTGTGTGTGTGTGTGTGTTTGCGAATGCGATGAGGCGTGGGTAAGTAGTGTAAAGGTATGGCTGTTCTGTGCAGACTGGTTCTCTCTAGACACAGTTGGCTACGCTTCACATGGCACACACACTCACACAAACACACACATAACTTCCCCACGAAGATGTTAGAGTCGGTCTTCCTTGGTGTGCATGCACTACAGCAGCACAGGAAAGTGGAAACACCAACAGACAAACAGCTTGTGCCCAGTTTGTCCAGAACAGCATTTTCCCTCACATTTCTGCTCTCAGTTCTAGAGAAAAAGAGTCAGCAAAGCAAATACTTCTACAACTTCTACAACAAATTAATCAAAGGCTGCAAAAACACCTCTTACCTATTTTTGTTAATCCACACAACATCTAAAGTTGTTGTTTGTTTATTTTATTTGGGGCCTTGTAAAAAGTGCAAAACAGCAGATATAGACTGTCCTTAACATTACTTAATGTTCTGCTTTGATGTTCACCAACAGCGTATTAAGAGAATATAGCCTACTTTATTGCATATAGTCATCTGTCACCTGTCACCTGGCTCCAGCCTGCAGCAACCTCACCTTGGAGAATCCTGTCCTTTTGTCTGTCCTGACTTGCTCTGGTATTTAATTAATAGTCCTTGATATCTATGATATGAGAGCAGCAAGAAGATTGACTTAATATGATAGACATGGTAATGGGACATTTACAATAAGTTGGTCATCTTTTAAGCGGGAATGGAGCCTTTCCAGCTGCAGCAGAACAGACGTCTCTCAGCCATCCGAGCTACCATTGAGCTGGTCAGGAGAAACAAGCAGTGAAACTTAGGATGCATCTATGATTTTAAAAAACAGGGCGAAAAGTTGCAATGCTTTCAATTTGTAATCAAGTCTCTCTCTCCCTTCATTTCATATTTATGGATAGTAAAAGATAATTGTCTAATGGTAAAAACCCTAGATGCGAATCACCACCAAAATCTCATCAATCGTTCTTTGGAAATTGAGATCTCCTGGTGACAGACAGGCAAACAAATAAACTCAGGGGCAAAAACATAACCCCCTTGGTGGAGGTAATAAGCCTAAATTCAAAATCAACACGCCGTGGCTCTAAACTAGCTGTCTGTTATTGCACAAAGGCTCTGGCCGTTGTCTGTTTCTCTGAGGCCATTCCACACGATTGTTTGTTGCTCAGGTTGATCTCCAGCGTTGCTGGCAGTCGGGGGACAACTAACAGGTTGGCAGCTGCTCAAGGGACTAATGAGGCTACCATGATACTGCAAACTCATACTCATCTGTGTGCTCTCATGGTACCTTTCCAGAACGTGGAAGAGGTTGATGGTGTTTCCTGTATTGGCTGTTAGTGTTTTTTTGTCTGTGGCAAAAATGATTCCAAATGTTTATCGTTGTTATTTTATCGTAATAATTATGGGGATTATTTTATCGGCGAGCTCTGCTTTGATCTACAAACATTTATCAACGGGTGCCACACAAAGCATATCATTTAGATAAGAGATGTAGATTATGAGATATAACACACTCATAATGTAAGCTATTAGACTTTAAAATCACTGTCTTGAAGGAGAGTTGACAACATATTTCTCCTAAGATCTAATTGATGCATTATACATGGAGCAAAGTGGTGGCTTATGACATGTTTTCATGTCTGCCAGCAACATTTGACTTCTTTAACTGCATTGTACATAGAGATAAGAAAGATGAAAGGGTAAGTGAGGGGTGGAGAAAGACTCTCTCTCACACACACACTTCTTTGATGTATCCATTTTGACTTCCCTGTATGACGGATCTATCGAGGAGTCGACAAGGTGTGTGTGTGTGTGTGTGTGTGTGTGTGTGTGTGTGTGTGTGTGTGTGTGTGTGTGTGTGTGTGTGTGTGTGTGTGTGTGTGTGTGTGTGTGTGTGTGTGTGTGTGTGCGCGCTTGCCAAGCATACCGTACTACGGCTCTTCACTATGCTCAGCACTCTAATCTGAGAGTAATCCATTTCTCGCAGATAATGACCTCTCTCTCTCTCTCTCTCTCTCTCTCTGTCTCTCTGTGCCTCTCTCGCTCTGTTTCCACACATCACACAGATAAGCACATCAGCATGTGCTCTCTCTCTTTCTAGCTTTCATTCCTCCTCCCTCATCACTCTTCTTTTCCTTTACTCTGCTCTCCTCTCCTCTCTGTTGGGATGGAGATGTCACTCTGTTATGGCCTCCGGTGCACTGACAGCACTGAGCTTCGGGAAGGTGCGTGTGTGTGTGCATGTGCGTGTGCGTGTGCGCGTGTGCGTGCGTGGGGAAGAAGAAAATGAGGTACAGAAAAAGAGACCGATAGATAGAAACATGGCCAATAGAAATTTCTCTTTACAGCACATGTGATACGAATGAAAGATGTTTGGTGTGTGTGAAGGGATAATAGTAGAGAAAATAAAGACCTCTCAGAAGATCACTGTTCACCAGACGGTGAGATAAAGAGATGGAAAGACGAGATAGAACGACCAAGACAAAAGAGAGCGAGAGAGAGTCTGAAACAATTTATTTAGTCTGCGTGTGCTTGGCTGGCTGGTGTGCTCTACTTCACCCCCAGCCCAAACACTGTCTGTCTGCACCTACACACACACACGACACGCCTCGACTTAGCTGACAACCAAGTCAGATTAGGTCATAGTCATTTGGTACAGTCGATTGCTTTGGACAAATTGTGTGTGTGTGTGTCTGCGTGTGCGTGCGTGCGTGCAATCCCAGACAGTATCTTTGTTCTCATGAGGATCACACCCACTGCTCTACATCTCTCTAATCATCCCTCTCTTTCAACTCAAGGCCATAGTCATGCATTTCTCTCTGTCTTTCTCTGTCTCTCACTCATCCTTTGTCTTTGTCTTTCTCTTTCCATTTCTATTTCTTCATCTACATAGTAGTAAGAGGGGAGGGGTGGTTGTGATTGATAGCACAGAGCTCAGTTCTCTCCAAGGGATCCCAGTGGGAGTCTAACCCAAACCCCCTATCAGTGATCCCGCTTCATTGCCCACTTGCACTACCATTGCATGAGATTGGTGGTTCTCATCCTATAGTTTTTTTTATGAGCGCTGGCAACATGTCAATCATCCACAACATCCACATACAATACTAAATATTTTACATTATTATACATTATTCTATATATTATACATTGTATTATACAGTTCCCTAAAATGGAATTCCAGTACAATATGATTTATAATTTTTTTTTAAACTTGAATTGAACAATTATACTTCTATACGTCTTTTTTTCAACGAAGATGTTAAACCAAAAATCTTTAAATTATTATTTTGAAAATAGGGCTGTTAAAGTTGGAGATACATGCTTTTAATCTACCAACACAGATACATGATATGATGTTACTAAGTTACATCGCATTAAATTACAATGCAGTGTAATTCAATATGTAAACACAGATGTCTGTATTTAGTGTTGTTACCCCTCTACTCGCTCTATCATCTACTCTAATCTCGTCTGGCATCATAGTAATCCAAATAGATTAAAAGATGAATCCCTGATTAGGAAAATAGAGGTGGAGAGTGTTTGCCGAGGGCCAAGGCTGCAACATGGGACAGCGTTAGTAAACCATGAAGAGATTTATCATGGTGTCACTGTGATACTGTAATAGTGGAGAGCACATGAATGGGATTTAACTATTAATTGACTTTTATTGAATTGTATTTATTATTAAGTAATTAAATTGATTTTCATTACGGGGCTAGCTTGTTAATGGAGAGTGTTTGAATGCTAATTTCTTGGATGTCATTGATGAACCATTTAGGCTGGATAAATAGAGCACTAAAGGGGGGGAAATGGCATAGGAAAGTGTATGTGTGTGTGATGGTTTTTACTGCTGTTGGTTTAACAGAATGTGACTAACGTTATTGGAATGAAAAACTGGTCTTTCTCATCTCAGTCTTGTTTGCTCAGTATATTTACTCTGTGTGCATATGTGTGTCACTGTGTGTGTGTGTCGGTGTATGTGTCTTTTCTGATAGCTTGTGTTTACTTTTGTTTCAACAGCAGTCACCTGACACCATCCCTGGACCCAGCACTGGACCCACAGTACACAAGGTAAGGGAAACACACAGATGATCTCATCCCTTTAGTTTTGCTGTAAAGCAAAGTTTGTTTAGCCCCAATACAGGTGACATCAGTGGTGATATTACTTTGGATTTTTTCCAAGTTAGTTACACCAACTTTAAAATGCACACACACACAGTCCTAGTCTGTCATGCATCACCATAATGCGATTTGGCAAATACTTCAACTGCACACTGGAGGCCTGAGGGATTAAATATCTCTGTGTGACTCTATTTTCCTGTCTGCAGTGAAAACACGACAGTAAATAACCTAAAAGAAAAGAGTAAATGCTATATTCTGCCTATTTGTATATGGACTATCTTCTATCATATTCTGTTGTTCCTATGAAAAATCTTTCTCTCATTTTCAAGTTCAAGTTTTTCCTTCAGTGTTTCATTCTTTGAATGGTTACGCTTTTATGTGTTGCCTCAAAGGCAATGACAATACATAATAATAATGTGATGCTTTATTGATCCCTGAAGAGAAATCCTCTTTTGGCCTGCGTCCCACCAAGGAGGTCAGAATGAGCTACCGAGCAGCACCCATGTAACTAGCAGCAATTCAGATCCTTGCTGAAGGTCACTTGAGCAAGGCGAATACTTACCAACGCAGGGCTTAAGGCCAGGTTCTTTGGTTGAAGGGAATGCTCCCTCTCTCTGCTGCCCCAATAATTACCAGTCATTCTGTTTTGAGGTCAGCAACGTCCTTTGAGCCCGGGATTCACGCTTGACAATAAAATTGTCATCTTACTGGTGTTTGGTGTCTGACAGGGCACGAGCACAATGTTTCATTTCTCAAGGGGTAATAAATCAAGCTGCCCTTGTGAGTTGCTCAATGACAGCTGTGTGTAGGCAGTTTTCAGTTCATTTAAAAAATAATGTTTAGATGAGATTACAGTCATTTTAGTTATATTTATGTATTTTTTGGGACTCAGTTTATGAATGACGATGCAAATATTTAAATTAATTTGATTTTGCTTGTATGTATGTGCACGTGTGTGTCAGTCTTGTTCCCAGAGTTTTCCATGTGCTGGGCGGGCTGTGAGGAATGCTTTCCTGTCTCATGGACCGTACCCAGCTAAAGACAAGATACACCTGGCCAGAATCATACGGTACGCCTTTGTGTGTGTGTGTGTGTGTGTGTGTGTGTGTGCGTGTGTGTGTGTGTGTGTGTGTGTGTGTGTGTGTGTGTGTGTGTGTGTGTCTGCGTGTGTGCATGCGGGGCTGAATCGATGTGTCTGGTGAAGCGTGTACACTGACTCACCAGTCATTGTTAAGACCTTTCCTGATTGGCCAGTCAGGTTGTGTATGCAGTAAGAGGAGTGTGTGACGTAGATATTGTATAGCAACGCACAACATGGTTCTGACATACATGCATTCACACAAATGCATACACAGTATATATACACACACATGCGCATGCATACAAAAAACACATATGGACATAAACATTAATAGGCACTCTTATTCATCATTACACAAGCACTTACACCCTTTCAAAAATAGCCACGCAGACAGACACACACACACACACACACACACACACACAGGGAGTTTATCCTGGGGGAAAGCAGACGGAAAGCGTTTGGTGTTTCAAGGGAAAAAGGCTTACGGAGAACTAATGAATAATCAATGGTTATTGATTTAATACAAGAGACTGCCAGGGGAGTGTGTGTGTGTGTGTGTGTGTGTGTGTGTGTGAGACAGTGTGTGTGAGACAATGTGTGTGAGACAGAGTGTGTGAGTGTGCACGTTTTTTCTGCGGGCATAGATAAATTGATTTAGAGCGACAATTATGTGTGTGTCTGCTTCCGTGTATATGTTATATGTGTGTCTGAGGATGTTAACACAGTGGCCATACTTGTGTACTGGAAATTTTGTGTGTCTTTTAACAGGCGCAGCTATGTGGGCGTGGAGCTGGTGCAGTGGCTGTGTGAGCAGTGTGTGTATGTGCGCTGTCGGACCACTGCCGTGCGCGTCTGGCAGGTGCTGCTGGAGCTGGGAGTCCTGCTGTCCGGTAAACCTACGCACACACGCACACTGTAACAGGCTTGGAGGTTGGACAATTCTGCAAGTGTACCCAAAATAGATAAGCTTGCAGAAAGCTCAAAGCTTGAAAATGGCAGCAAAATGCCAAACTAAAATTTAGAGTGGCCTTCCAATGACAACAGCAGCGATGTACAAATTTCCAAAGAAACAGTATTGACCACTCGCATCAATATTCACATTTAAGCAGGACCGTATGGTGGCTGAGTGGTCAGCACTTTTACTTCACATTAAGAAAGACCTGGGTTTGATTCCTGATCCTTTCTGTGCGGAGTTTCCAGTTTCCTCCCATACTTTAAGGATATCCAAGTCAGGTTGATTGAAGACCTTAAGCCGCAAGCCGCAAACCGCAAACTGCTGTTTCTACGCGCCTCCCCCTGCTGATTTTGACAGAGAATCGTTATCGTTCCTAAATTCTCTGCAGTGCTCCGTTCTTATGTGAGTCTCTGATTAATAAATGTATTCTTTGATTTTGAACAGTAGCCTCATGTTGTTGTTATTTAGCCTTTCTGAGGCTGTTGCATGGTTAAATCACTGAGTTTTATTTTATGAAAAATTGCCCCTTCAGTCACTTCATCCTGGCGCCGGCCCAGTAAAATAATCAATAAAATAAGAGTTAAGAGAATGCCTTTGTATAAAAATAGGTTTTAAGTAGTGGCTTAACAGATACAACAGACCACAATCCCTGTGAAAGCACACTTATAAAACTATGTTTTTAAGAGGACTGAGCTTTATTTTGTGATCTCCCCATCGGGCGTCGCTGATTCCCGTGTCTGAAAAACTTTGCGGTGAGCTCTACGCATGGGTGAAAGGATGCGTAGAACTGCGCACCTTTTACCGCATAGAATTTTTCTATAAATCCCGACGTTTGCGCCCGTTAACGCCACTTTTTTGTGCGTAGCAACCTTTATAAATGAGGCCCCTGGGCACCCCAGAGTCAACAGCGCCCCAGGCGGGAATCGAACCCAGGACCTTCTTGCTGTGAGGCACTGCGCCACCGTGCCACAGAATGTATGCTAGGATAGGCTCTGCCCCCCCCCCCCCCCTGAAAAGGATTAAGTGGGTTGGGGAAATGAATGAATTTAAACATTTGCTATTCTGCATCCCCAAATGAGTTAAACCAAATGCCAGGAGGGAAACAAAATGCTGTCTCTATTGTTCACATTCATTGTGTGTGTGTGTGTGTGTGTGTGTGTCCTCTCCCTAGTGGACCAACGGGTTGTGTTTGCGGACTCTAACTCCTACTACCAATTCAGCTTTGAGGAGTGTGACTCCGCCTCCTGTGAGTTTCGCTCCAATGAGGGGGAGTGGCCAGAGGCCATTACGCTCCTCCTACAGCTTGCACCATACGTCCAGTTCCGCTCTGGAGGCGGGGCCAAAAGCCCGTAAGTATTGAATGCCCTACGTTGAATGCACTTATTGTAAGTTGCTTTGGGTAAAAGCGTCTGCTAAATGAATGTAATGTAATATTGTGTGTGTGTGTGTGTGTTCACATTTCCTTCTTTTACTTATGTCATTGTTTAGAATCACATAAGTCATTAATATCCAGATATTCTAATATACAATCAATTCTAGGTCAGTTGTTTGTCCTATAATTTACTGTGAATAGGGACAATGCTGTGCGTTTGGGTAGCTGGAAGCATTGTGCACTGCTGCAAGAACATCAGTGTGCTTGCATGCACAAAGACACACACACACACACACACACACACACACACACACACACACTCCAGGATTTTAGGCAAATCCCAGTGAAAAATGTAATCTCTATTACATTACTATTACATCTCGCTTTTAAATCCTCAATCTGGTTATGTGAGAGACACACTAACATATATCTGGAAGTGCGCACACACAAGCACCCAACAAAGAAACACACTCATACACAAAAAACACTCAGATACGCAAGATGGGCTCTGACACACACACACACACACACACACACACACTGTCAGCCAGAGTTCCCTGCGTTCCTGCTCTTGTGTGTGGGATTCCTGCTGAGGCTGCTACTGAACTCAATCTGTCAGAGAGAGAGAGAGAGAGAGAGAGAGAGAGAGAGAGAGAGAGAGAGAGAGAGGGGGGTAGGAAAAGTAGAGTAATGAGAGAGAGAGAGAAAACGCAAGAGCACACGACAACACATTCATCTGTGTGTGTCGACTTCAACGGGTGTATTTACAGAGAGAGCATCGTACTGCATGTACCTCTACATGCAGTACAGGTATCTAAAAGGTACTTCAAACCACTGGACTACAATGTTTCCACAGGTTGGAGGTTTACTTCGGCAGTGCCTTGTTGCATTGTTTCTGACATTTCCTTTATCAAGCCCAGGATCTCACTCTGTAGTTTAAGCTATTGAGGCATTAGATAACTTGATACTGCAACAGGAGCTCGTTATTACATATTCCCATCTGGTTATCACTGCTTTACTGAAGCAAGTACAACATACAGCTAATTAACTGGGTTACCTCTTCAGCATATGGTGTAGACTATGTTTCATAATTTGCCTCTCTATTCACTTCATGTTGGCACTACTAGCGTGACTCAAACGAACACCAACATCATGCGCTGCCCCATAGGCACAACAAATTATGGTTGTTATAGTTGACTAACACACTTTCAGTGACTTGCAGAATTTTGAAAACATTGTCAGGTTTCCACGCCAGCTTCATGCATCATAGCACCCAAAATGAATGTAAAACAAAAATTGACTCGGGTGGTTGTTAATTTAACTGAGTGGGATGTCCAAATATTAACATTATATAGGAAACACTCTCTCCCTCTCTCACACACTTCCAACAAGAAAGGACTGGTCACCTCTTGCATCACAAAGAGTAACAGGAAAACTTGCACATTCAAACTGTACACAATCTGTACATTCAGCTGGTGCTTATACGTACACATTGTCCTGTCTATGGACATTTCACAGTCTGACGAAGGTCCGACTGTACCAAAAATCAAAGTAGTAGCGTTGTATTACAAGAACAAGAACACTTACTTGTAGCAGAGCCTGTATGAACAGTAATCTGAAAGATGTCATAGACTTAATTTAGCTGCATTTCCCACTAGGAAGTATTTTAGCATTTGTTAAGTAAAAAAGGAAATCCTGCCAAAAGCTGTACCCTCGTCATCACCAGCGCTACTTCCCAGCATGATATTTTGATGATTTGTGTTTGTTTTCCCTACTCTGCCGGAAGTCAACCAGTCA
This sequence comes from Hoplostethus atlanticus, assembly GCA_034670405.1. Taxonomy (NCBI): domain Eukaryota; kingdom Metazoa; phylum Chordata; class Actinopteri; order Trachichthyiformes; family Trachichthyidae; genus Hoplostethus; species Hoplostethus atlanticus. The sequence continues at coordinate 2,048,565 of JAXDDX010000006.1, read as the reverse complement.
ACTTCTTTTAGTGGAGGGTAATAGCAGCAATTTTTCACCACCCTTGCTATTCTCCCTCCTGTCTTCCCAATAGACAATGAATGGAACTGGTAACTCTGGTAACTTTGCTGTGGTTGGTAGCTGACATTTATCAGTCAGTCTACCAGCCTGTACCTCTGTCTGTCAGAGCTGATAGCTAAAGTGTCAGGCTGAGGGCTACATGTCCTCTCTTTAGTAAAGCCGGCACACACATCTTATCACCATCTCTCCTGCTTCTGCATCCATCATGCTCTTATCAGATCACACACACACACAGGCACACAGAGCTTCATCTTCTTTCCTCTTCCACAGCTATTACTAGTGCCACTGGGAGCTGTTGATAAAATCCAAATTGTGTGTGTGTGTGTGTGTGTGTGTGTGCGTGTGCGTGCGTGCACATGCTTGAGAGTGAGAGAGTGTCTTTTGTGTGTGGGTGAGGCAGTGTGTGGGAGACCAGTCCAAACTAAGAGAACATATTAAATGAGGGGCCCTGTGGGTGCAAGACAAACTCTACAATCTCTTATTATAACTGTGGGAATAATGCAGTGTTTACCCCAAAACAATCACCACACATGCATACGCAGGCTTGACAAATGCTCAACAACGATTACACATCTGTATACAATGTGAACACATGTACACGCACAGGCATCGTTGCACATTCACAACCTCACTCCCATCAGTTGAGGGATGTGACTCGGAGCTATTTTACATGAAACCACATGAAAGAGAGAAAGGGTGGGGGTGTGGAGAGAGATGCTCACTACAGAGACATGTACAGTATGTTACACTACAAAGACAGACGAGAGGAAAAACAGCCAGACACACGTCCTGAACAGACTATTCATTCAGAAAGTATTACATTTTTATGCTATTTGTTTATGGTATTTCATTATATTTGATAGGCTGAAGTACAGGATTCAACAAAAAATCTATACATTTCTTTATTGTCCATTTCTACTACATTTGGCTGTCAGATTTGCCACTGGATTGGTCACTGAGAAACCATTGTGTAACCACTGCGAAACCTAGGATCATAATGTTGAAGATTCACCACACATACCATCTTACTGAAAGTAGCTAAGGCTGGGGGCAAAACTTAAATAAAAAAAATCTCTACCCTTATATCAATGTAAGTCTCATCTGTTGGACCAATTTAGGTCCATGGGAAAGGAAAGATTGTCCCACTGAGTGGCGACAGGAGTGTCACGGTGTCGCAGTGTAAAGAGATCTACCGTGTGTCTGTAGTTCTCCTCTTAGTAAACTAGGGGGCAGTGTAGATAGGACTACAGGTCTCCTGGGCACCTTCTCTCTGGGAGCCTTATATGTCATCAGAATAATTCACTGGCCAATAGCAATTAAAGTGGTGTGTGTGTGTCTGTGTCTTAGGTCAGAGGAGGACTCTGAAGGGAACAGAGACATCAGCAGCGAGATTCTCCAGATGAAGGCTCTTGAGAGGCTCACGTCTACGGTCAGTGTGTGTGTCTGAGGGTGTGTAAATGTGTATCACCCATGAATACTGTGATAGATTAATCATTAATGACTGCTTGATGAGGGTGAGTTTTATTTTAATTGTATTATTGTTGTATTTTGTCATTTTTTGTGTTCTGACACCTTCCACTTTTCTAACAGGTACAAAGTGAGCTAGCTGCTGCCCTCGCCCGCAAGACTCGCAAAGCTTGTAAGTGTTTGTATTAGTGTCTGTGCTTTCCTGAGGGGAGTTTTTTTCGGTTGCAAGAGAAAATTCAGTGACAAAGATATGTCACAGGATGTGATTACTGGAAAGAGATGCCAATCTAAGATTCTGTTTTTGATTGGTTGCAGTATCAGAGCAGGACTCTGAGACAACGGAGACTGCGCGCCAGGAGCCTCGCACACCCAGCGAGGAGAGCAGCCCGGTAACACACACATACCTACACCTACACATACTAAATAAGAAATCATAATTGGTTTGTTCTGGCTGCCTCGCTCTCCGTCAGGTTCACTGAGTGGAAAGCGTCTGAGTGTGTGTGTCTCCATGAGGTGTCTGAAAGTAGAAAATGGGGTCAGAACGGAGAGGAGTGGGAGGCCTGGCCTGCTCCTGGCCCCAGCTCCGTACAGTAGAAACCGCTGTTCCTCCTTCAATTATTTATTCTGCCCATCACACCAGAGGGATGAAAGCAGAGGAGAAGCGAGGAGGAGAACAGAAAAAAAACAAGCCTTCAATTACACATACTGTAGATCGTAAAGGTGGCGATCATAGATCGTAGTGGTAACACTTAAATGGATAATTTTTTGCGGTTGAGAAACCAGTGTGCAAACGCTTCCAAGCTCCATAGTAGCACAAGTGGGGGGACTTTCCCTTTGTTTCACCTATCCATCGGCCTAGAAGTGAAAAATCTAGGCTGTCTTAGATCTTAAATTGAGGACTCCCAAAGAGGAAATAAGTGTGAGGGATAAAGGAAAAATGAAGGATAGAGAGAGGGAGAGCAAAAGAGAGCGAGACACACACACACACACACACACACACACACACACACACACACACACACAGGTTTATCTTGGTGTGTTCTGTGGAGGACAGGAAGCTGAAAACAGGTTTACTGGAAAAAGCAAGGGACAGGGGGCTTTGGGTGGGGTGTGTGTGTGTGTGTGTGTGTGTGTGTGTGTGTAGCTACTTTTGCAGATAAGACTTGTTATTAGGGGTGTTTTACTAGTAAACAAAGCAAAGCGTGGGAGTATGCCATCGTGTGTGCGTATGTGTGCGTATGTGTGTGCATGTGTGTGCATGTGTGTGACTGTTACCCTCTGCTGAAGCATGGCACCGTGGGATAGTTGAGCTTACAGGAAGGGTTACCCAACTTCCAGCCAATCAAAACACCCCTCTCGTTCTTCTAAGAAAAATAAACAGACCAAGTTGCCCACCACTGATGATACCATCATACTAGCAGCACTCTAGGGAACACACACACACACACACACACACACACACACACACACACACACACACACACACACACACACACAGATGCTGTTGTCATGTCTCTCAGTATCCAGCAGCTCTTAATATATTACTCTTTCTCTTTCATTTTCTTCCTTTCTCTTTTTCTTTTTTTGTTAGTATCTCTCTTTCTCTTTCCCTACCTGTCTTTAGTTATCAATAGACAACTATATGTATTCTTTCTCTCTATGTTTGCTGGGCTAACAGGATAGTTAACACACAAGTCCTGACTTCAGTAATGTAGGGGAGGAGACCGACAGAAACATACACACACCCCTACACACACACACACACACACCCCCCGCCCACTCTAATGCTTCTAATCACACACACTCACTCTTTCTACAGCAGATCCTCTGACACAGAGCAGTCAGACAGAGACAATGAGAGAGAGAATGGAAAAGATAAAGAGAATTACAGAGTGTAAGAGAAAGAATCAGAAAGTGTGTGAAAAACAAGCAGCATTAGAGACAAGAGAGAGAACAAGATAGAAAGAGAAACTTTGGATTACCATTTCTTCACATTCTCTTCACGTGGACAGAGGGGGGCAGCTGGAAACTTTTCATCTCATACTGCTTTATTTCCCTTTTGGACAAAAACACTAAAGTGTGTACGTAACCTCCATCCCACATACACACTTATCATTTCACCCCTGAACATAGCCCTTTGAGTTTTCCACCATGTCTTGGGACTGCGGGTTGAGATACATGTTCTCCATGCCTCCCGTGTTGCAGCTGGGCGGTGTGTGTGCATTGCGGGACGGCAGTGGCAGCAGCAGCGGTGGGATGGGGAGTGTGTGTGGCCGCGAAGAGCTCACCAGCCGACTTGGGCTGGAGGCGGTTCAGCGGCTAGCCAAGGACGGCTGTCGGCTACTGCAGAACCACAATTACCGGCTGCCCGACAGGAACCCAACGGTGAGTAGAGACGTGTGTTATGGTGGTAATGACATGAAATGTCATTAATATCATCAATAATGATATAAGTGATAAAGTTATTCCACGGACACTTTTGTCACAGCGTGCAGAATTTGTAGCAAGGTGGATTGTTGGTATGAGTAGAGAGTGACGTAAGAGTCAGCACATAATACTCATGCTGTATGGACGTCATCATGTGGCCTATGTTGTCATTATTGTCGTCATCTTTGAGCACACACACACACACACACACTCGAAGAGTCACTCAGATCAGATCATGTGAGTAAAAATCCTCATCATGATCATTATTTGTAATGCTGTCAATATACTAGTACACACACATATACAAATAGATCCTGCCTGCACATTGTGATACTTCATCTATATACACACACACACCCCATAATTATCATTGCACATGCTCACACAAAGCTTCGCACCATTCAGATCACTTTAGGTTCAACAACCAGCAGTTCTCCAGTCTGTCTAATGTGGGTGTTAATAATGGCTTAGCACTTTGTGATCTCATACTTTTTATATAGTCTGTCGAGTGGGCGACATAGTGTGTGTGTGCATGCACTTGTGTCTGTGTGGGTGGGTGTTAGCATGCTGGCTAGGGCTTATAATCATATGGGAGCTGGTGTGTGCGTGTGTGTGTGTGTAGATGCGCTGCTGGCGCTGTGGCAGGCTGACTCAGTGTGTGTGTGCATAATGAGTGTGGTGTTAGTGAAGCGTGGTACTGTATAATCCCACTACAGTACACCTGAGGGTAGGAAACGGAGCGAATGCAGCCTGCCTCACCATACATCGTGTGTGTGTGTGTGTGTGTGTGTGTGTGTGTGTGTGTGTGTGTGTGTGTGTGTGTGTGTGTGTGTGTGTGTGTGTGTGTGTGTGTGTGTGTGTGTGTGTGTGTCATCAGCTTGGTGTTTTGACAAAGCTGAGCTTTGTGGACCAGGGATGTAGTGGAGTTTACCCATCTGTTTAGGCTGTCATAAATCTTTATAAGGTGAATTCAAAGCATACATAATAGTAAATCGTATAAAGTTACATGAAGAGAGGCTCTTTTAAGCTTTTATTAATTAAGTATCAAGTATAATTGATTTTTGTTTATACTGGTGGTTGTTTGCCTTCTACCAGGCTGCGTCACCATCCAAACCAGACAGCCGACTCAGTTCACCCTCGACCACTCTCCTTTTTGTGGGTTGTCATGGTGATTTTTTTTTTTTTGACAGACAAGCTCTGACAAACGTACGGGCTGTTTCCATAGCGATATAATTCATGTATCAGCCTTCCCTGTGCACTCCACATTTGCTTCAACAATGAAGGATTGGTGCAGTCCACACCAGAGATTATCATGGGATTATGCAAGGTCACAACATGCACAATCATCACACATGCAAGCGAACACACACACGCACACACTAGATGACGTATTGTACAGAGGAAAGGTGTGCCTCATGGAAAGCCTAAAGGAAGCACTCTCAGGCCCCTTCCTGTTCCTACTAGTGTGTGTGTGTGTGTGTGTGTGTGTGTGTGTGTGTGTGTGTGTGTGTGTGTGTGTGTGTGTGTGTGTGTGTGTGTGTGTGTGTGTGTGTGTGTACTGATAGCACTGATAGTGACTGAGCCATATCTGTGTTGTGATAGTCCTGGGCCTGATTCCTGGAAATAACACAATACTTTTGTCAGAAGCACACACACACACACACAATTGAGAGAGAGAATTCTATGATATCCTCTCTTTCCTGTTTCTTCTGCATAAATGGTACTGTGTGTGTGTGTGTGTGTGTGTGTGTGTGTGTGGTGTGTAGAAAGTGTATGTCCCCTGTGAAAGGTAAAGTGTATGCAAGTGCCTGTCCCCTATTCTCCATTTTCCGTTCACAAATCATCCTCTAGAGTGTGAGGACACCCATTCAGAGCAACAGAAAAAGAGTCAGAGAAACTTGATTTGACCTTGGTCAAGGGAAGAAAGAGAAAATGTGTTTCCAAGGCTGTGATAGGAGACAACGATGGAGGGAAGGGTGGAGGAGAGAACGGAAGTATCGATGGTTGAATTGAAGGAAGGGACGGGGGGGTGAATGGAAGGAAAGAGACCGACGCACCTGTTAGCTGAGAACAAGTGACTGGTCTGAGAACTGACCTCATAGAATAGTTATGCTTCACTCCCCTTACTCTGTCTGTTGCTGTCTGTCTTTCTTTCTTTGCCTCTTTCTGTCTGTATGTCCTTCTCTCTCACTCTCACTTGCTGGGTTTCCATCCAAGTGTTTGGGTTAGGGGTTCGGGGTTCGGGTCCCATGTAATAACATAACTTGTCTCTTTCGGTTTCTCGCTCAGTCTTTGCCACTTTCTCTCTTTTTCATCCTTCATCTCTCCCTCATTTTCATGCTCCCTCAGTCTCTCCTCTTTCTTACCGTCAGTCACTTTCCCTCTCTCTCTTTTGCCCTTCTTCTTGCTTTTCCTTTTTTTCTCTCCCTCTGTCTATTACATAACTTTCTGGCCCTCCTCTCCTCAGTATTATCGTTTGTATATTTTCCCTTTGCCTGGCTAACATACTTTCTCAGGCTAAATTGATGTTGTTCTTGGCATATAAAGTCTGAGTCCACTACCAACAACTCTTTTGTTTAATCAGTTTTCAAAAACTAATAAAACATTTTAGTCAAATGATATTTTATTTAAGAACGTTTTCAAAGTTAAAGCACTAGCAGTGGTGACAATAACACAGAGGACCATATTAATTTAGTCAATATCTGGTATTGGTTAGGGTTAGGGTTAGACCAAACAATCCACATATATATATTGTGTGACAACAATTTGAGACAACCTTACCAAATGGTGTGCGAAGATGTATTTCAATTTCATACAAGCATTTAAAAAATCTAAAAATGTGGATTTGTATGTGTCCTAAATAATGTATTCTTGAATAAGAGGTATCAACCGGGTAACTGGGTTAGTTTTTGATAAATGATGAAAACAAACAGTTCTCTGTAGTGGACCCCACGGTATGTACATATGCATTGTGTGAATGTATTTGTTTTGTGCATTTTCAGTTGGCCTGTGTGTGTGTGTGTGTGAGACAGTGTGTGTGTGAGACTGTGTGTGTGTGTGAGACAGTGTGTGTGTGTGTGAGACAGTGTGTGTGTGTGTTATACTGCTGCCTTCCACCATCCTTGGCTAAGTTTTGTTGTTGTTGGCGTCTGTATAAAGAGTGTGAGTGTGTGTTAGCGGGCAGATCAAAGGTTTTCTATCAGGAACACAGCAGATTTTTTTCTCATGGCAGCAGTTGTTACCTCTGGGTTTACAGTGTTTGTGGCTGGTTACATAATGTTTTGATGTCACATCTGGGCCACTTGGGCATGGTCTGGGGGCCAAGGGAGAGCGGGACTTAGAATAGAGCAGAGCCATAGATGGTGATCAAATCTCATTGACTGCAGAGAGAGAGAGACCACAGGGACATGGACAGATACAGAGCAATCAAATCCTACTTTATAGGATGATACCGGCGTTTTTTAAGTTTGTGCCAATCATCTAGGTTGCCCCTCTCCTTTACATTATTCCCAGTGGTGTCTGCACACCACTTTTTAACAGTATGAAAAACAACTTCCAGACTTGAAAATTGCTCAAGCTAGATAATCCATCACAGTAAACTCGGAGCCTTAATTTGGTTTTGTAGACATTTCTCTGTTATTTTGTTATTTCATTGTGCCTGAGTTGAGTGATTCCATATCAGTGTGTACATTGCGTTACGCTCTGCTTACTGTCAATCACCTGACACTCACTGGAAGAAGTGGAAGTCTGCCAGGAAATAATCCCTCAAAGCCATGTTGCCTTACAAACTTTATTATCACATTCATGTCTTCTAATTTGGGGCATCTTGAACAAGAGCTTATTAATTCATTAAATAAATTGCATGTCTGAACTGTTTACATAAGATGTTACTGTCTTTGTTTTTGGTTGCTGTTTGCGTTGTTGTATTGCTGTGTAGTTTCCTGAGGACATTAAGTCACTAATCTGATTTCATCATGTTATGTAGTCTACTGCCCATGAATCCATTTTGAAGACCTGGCAGTGTTTAGCAGTCAAAATCGGCATGGTTTGTAAATCAAATTAGCTCAGTGTCCCTGCTGCAACCGTGTGCCAAGAAAATGAAACCTGGCCCTACTGGAGTCCAAAGTATTAGCACAGTTGTAGAATAAGGCATTGAACAATGATGCAATGTGCTTTTCATTTGCTTTGCCTATAAAGCTGATGTGATAAAGCTGTGGGCATTGGCATAGATTTACCTTATATGGGTCCAGAGTGGAGAGTTGATCAAAACAGTGGGTGGACGGGCTACGTTGGGAAGAAATCACAGGCCTGTTATGATCGTTTTCTTCGCCACACATCTAATGGTGAACTCACACTGCAAGAACATGTTAACTTCACTGAATTGGGAGAATAAGTGTACATCTGAGGAACAAGATACTCAAGCCTATTACATGGGATTTTCACTGCTATCTTCTAGGTTTGTGTGGGACGCTGTAATTAAGTCTAGCTCTGGGTTGAATTTTGTACCTCTACTGTAAAAAATTGTAAAAGCTAATGTGGACTGCACTAATCTCTCATTGTTGAATCAAATCAGAATATCCCTTCTCAGGGTGGAGGTGAACATGTTAGAACTGCAGATTAGTTCAAGTTAACATGAATTTAAGAGAGAAAATAGACTAGGAGGTGGAGTACACTCTCTTGGAGGCTTTTGCAGAACCTCCCAAGAAATGTTGTAATGTAAGATGTTACATATAGTTATGGTAGTGGATTAATGAATGTCATCATTTAGAATTGAAGAATTTAGTTTTAGATGTAAACGTGACACACACACACACACACACACACACTCAGGGGAGGGTCTAGTGACCTCGGTGCCTTGAACACCTTTAAAGGACTCCAACAGAATATGAGTCATCAGGGCTACATGTCTACACGCACACGCACAGCACTTGGAGCGTATTATTTTGTCTGGCCCAAGGCAGATCCCACCTGCTGTCTCTCAGGTATCAGACAACTCCTTTCATCTGACGATCACAGAGATGGTGTACGTGTCTGTCTGTCTGTCTGTCTGTCTGTCTGTCAGTGTCTGCCTGTGTATGTTGACTTGTTTTTGTGTGCAGCTGTGTTACAGAGGTTTCTGTGACTGCATGATGTCTAAAAAGATAATCCTGAATATTTTGCTAGATATTGTGATCACGATATCGTTAATGCTGATTATGTGTCTTTTTAATTTGAGGAGCAATATTATATTACTGCACTTTTGGCATCTTATATCAACATTATGAGTATTTTCAGCTCTATTCTGAATGAAATCAAATGTAATGCGGAAACTAAAATGGTGATATACAATTACACACTATTAATTGTGCAGACCTCAACTGCATATGTGTGTGTGTGTGTGTGAGTGTGTGTTAGAAAAAGCGCAACAGAAAGACAGTCCTACATAGAGAGCTCTCTCCATCGGTTGTGAGTGCTGCTCCATCCCTCTGGCTGCGACAGAGACAATCAGCAGAGAGCAGCTAGAGGACAGATGTCGTTCCTTTATCTCTCCTCCTCTCCTGTCTTCTTCCTTTGATCTGTCGCTCTCTCCTCTCTCCTCCTCAGGGTGTTTCTTACTGTGCTCCTTTGTCCATCTGGAACTTTGTCCCCAGTACACTGTCACTGTGCGTGTGCGTGTGTGTGTGTATCCCATTCACAGATCAGGTTGCTGTCCATTCTTGGAATAAGAGATCAGCCCACATTCCCTATTGTTATATCTTACACTATGTAGTTTTCCTCAACTATGTTACCTAATAACAGGGTATGCAATACTTCCCTGTACTAGTGCCAGTATGCTGTGTGTGTGTGTGCGTGTGTGTGTGTGTGTGTGTGTGTGTGTGTGTGTGTGTGTGTGTGCTGCATATGCGTACATGTATGTAAGAGAAGCATGTCCATTATCCTGGTTTATATATTTGTTAAATTAACTTTTGATGAATACCAGATTGATTTCTATAGGCTACACCTTTATCACCACATCACGTCAGGATGCTTTAACATTGAAATTATAATCCATTGTAATCTGTCCACACGTGCTGTTCAGTAAATGTGGCTCAGCAATTTAATCTCAAACAATCTCAAAAACCATATTGAAATGCCAAGTGGTATAGTAGCCTCAGATATTTCTCTGACTGAAGTTGTCGATGTTGAAAAACATCCCATGTCCTCGCCCCCTTATCTCGCCTTCAACAGTATGTCAGCTTTGTCCTTGTCTTTCACTTTGTGACACGTTCTCTCTATCTGTTTCTCTCTATCTCTCTCCCTCTGTTTGTCTGTGTCTTTCTCTCTTTCTCAGGAGGCGGTGGGTAGGGTGTGTCTGAAGGAGAGAGGGCGAGATGTGTTGGTGTTGCAGAGGGTGACGTCATCAGTGACCTCGCCGTCAGACCGTCCCTCCCCCACATCGTCAGGGGGCAGAGCCAGAGATGAGGATGGCGACAAGAGGTCAGCCCCGCCCCTTAACCAATAATGACAGCAAAACCAAACTAAGAAACCGTGCCAGTAAATAAACATAATCATCGCTCTCCTCCCCCCCTCTTTTTCAGTCCCTCTGTTTCTCCAGTACTTTGCCGTCTTAAGTTGCAACCACACCCTATATATTATTATATTCTGTGTGTGCGCACAATGCAGAATATCGGTAGTGCTGTCACCTGTGTGTGTGTGTGTGTGTGTGTGTGTGTGTGTGTGTGTGTGTGTGTGTGTGTGTGTGTGTGTGTGTGTGTGTGTGTGTGTGTGTGTGTGTGTGTGTGTGTGTGTGCACGTGCGCTAAGACAATGTCGGCCTTAGCCTCAGGCAGAGCGCAAGGGGAAAGAGAATAGCTTTCTTGTTTTCAACAGAAAGAAAAACAAAGACAACAGCAAGACTGCTTTGCTTCCTTCCACCAATGTGCGCAGTGTGTGCATGCAGGATTATTTATTGTGTGTGTAAGTACACATCCGTGGAGCTAGAAGCTGTGTCCAATGTGTGTGTTTTTGTGTGTTGGATCTTAAAGGCAGTTGGTGTTTTTTTTTTTTAGGCCTTGGCACAGTGCAGGGAGTGTCAGTGACAGGCAGGTTCAGGGTGTGTATGTGTATACAGTACTCAGCATCTTCAGTAGCAATCAGTTCCCTCCCAGTGCTAGGAGCTGTCAGAGGAGAAGGGTTTAATCTCTGGAGCTCTGGGCTGTCAGCGAGGCAGTTTACACCAAGAGTGAGCACCCTTCCTCAGACATGCCAAGCTCAGACCTGGGGCTAGTCAGGAGGGTCCTTTGGTTTATTAAGTATTAAGCTATGAAGTTGAACTCCAAACTAGCGATGCTTGCAGAGGCCGAGGATGACGACGACGATGATGATGACATTGAGGATGACAATTATGGTGAAGATAATAACGGTTCAAAATTCCGTACCTTTGACGTCCCCTGTCTTCGCTACATCGATGATGAAGATGTGGAAGAGGGGGAGGGAGGAAGGAGGGATGGTAGCGCTTGTTCTCGGTGCTCCAGTGAGGAAGACTCTTGTGGCTCTTCCTCTTACAGGTATGTGGTGGTGTCGGGAACGCCGCTGAAGATCCTGGAGCATCTGCTGAGCGACCTTGCGGCTAGACGACCAGAGAGGGGCGCCGGAGAGCAGGGAGAGTGGTGAGTTTGGACACACACCCAGACATAGCACAGTCACACACACACCACATGCCTACACAAACATATGTTAACATGTGTGTGTACTTTGAGCACACACGTACACATTTTCATAATCACTGCACATGTGTAAATACCCACATTCCACAGTATTTCCTGATAATGCTTGTCGTGTGCGTCTGTAGCTTTTCTGGTTGGCCACAGGTAGCTAGAACTAAGCACGACTCCTCCTTCTCATTCCAAGGAATTTAATTTTCAATCTAACACAACAAGTTAGAACACAGCCAACCTGTCTCTCTTTCTTTCACTGTGACATTTCTCTCTCTTTCACTCTCCCTTTAAGGAATTTATAGTGGCTTCAAATCCCTAGCTGGAACATACTTCCCCATGATTGTGTTGACAGTGTGCAGGGCTGGTGTGTGTGTGTGTGTGTGTGTGTGTGTGTGTGTGTGTGTGTGTGTGTGTGTGTGTGTGTGTGTGTGTGTGTGTGTGTGTGTGTGTGCGCGTGCGTGCGTATATGAGGGTTCTAATGGGTTACTTAAAGGATCCCCTCAGGGTGCAGTAGACATTTAGACTTGAAACGGCCCAGTGGGCTGGTAACTGTCGTATCTCAATTTCAGATTTGTAGATCAATCTTAATTTAATTGGGTTCTTTGACAGTGCACTACATAAAGTACATACCATGTTTTACCTTGGGCAAAGTTTTGTCATTTGTTTATTAGCTAGCATGTCAAGTCATTGAAAGGATTTCGGGTTTTGGAGCTATTAGTTGGGTTAGGCTATAATGTTGACTTATTACCTCCGTCAAGAAGGTTGTTTTCGCCCCTGTTAGTTAGTTTGTGTGTCTGTCAGCAGGATATCTTTAACACCTATGAAGAGATTTCCATGAAATTAGTTTGGCAGACAGGCCTTGTGCCAAGGGACAATCCGATTTTAGATATTGGTGATGATCTGGGATTTCTGTTTCTGCCATTAGACGATTTTTAGCCATAACTATGAAACTAACAGAGATGAGAGACTTGATTCCACATCAAGTCTTTAAGTGATAGGAATGATGTTTTTGGGTGTAACAACAAGTTGAAGAATCTCAGATTGCCTTCTAGTATTGTTTTTTTTGTTGTTGTTTTTTTACATTATCTTGGACTTTTGCAGACATGGGCCCAGGCTCTTTTGATATAATAGTACTTTTGTCACATGGGGACCCGACAGAAGCAGGCCAGCGACCCAGTTAGGGTCCCGACCTGTAGTTTACAAAACCCTGCTCTTGCTTGTTTGTGCCTTGTTTAGGACAAGGCCTCTTTATGTATCAACTCCTCAGTAACACCAACAGTCCACAGGGAGCTATCTCACTGAATTGCAGGAAGCAAATGAAGAGAGAGGGAGAGATGAATGGAGGGAAGAGGGTAGGAAGTAGAGGAGGAGAGAGAGAGAGAGGGAGAACTGAGGGCATCTTTGTGGAAGAAGACTGCCTGATATTTGTTCACTGAAGAGAAAAGTCACTCTCTTCTCTCTCGGCGGCTCGGGTTGATTTTTAGGTGGAACGGGGGAGAGAGAGAGAGAGAGAGAGAGAGAGAGAGAGAGAGAGAGAGGTGGAGGCAAGGAGGGAGATCAAGAGTGTATGTTTGTGTTTGGCTGTCTTTGTGTGTGTCTGCCTTTCGATCTGTGTGCATTGAATAAACGTGTGTGTGTGTGTGTGTGTGTGTGTGTGTGTGTGTGTGTGTGTGTGTGTGTGTGTGTGTGTGTGTGTGTGTGTGTGTGTGTGTGTGTGTGTGTGTGTGTGTGTGTGTGTGTGTGTGTGTGTGTAGGCCCTCCGGGGAGGTGTTCAGCATCAGTGTGCAGTGTTTTGGTGGGGTTAGCGCAGCATGTTGAACAGGCTAGAACACGCAGAGAGAGAGAGAACCCCAACACCGCCGCCCAACCCACACACAGAATAAGAATACAGCAACAAATTACTGTGATTAGTTCAGCAGACTCTCTCTCTCTCTCTCTCTCTCTCTCTCTCTCTCTCTCTCTCTCTCTCTCTCTCTCTCTCTCTCTCTCTCTCTCTCTCTCTCTCTCGAGATAAAAAAAAAAAGTCCCCAAGGTCAGAACTGAATGAGTTATTCATCAGGGTGGTGTGTGTGTTTCTCTGTATGTGTGCGTATGCCTGCTACTGTGTGTATAAATGTGTTTGCCAGCGGGTAAACACAGAGGGCATATGTTGAAGATGAAAATGGATATTTATCATCCCAGAGAGCAAGACAGGACGATCATAGGAGGAGAGGAGTAGCGGGGGGAAACACAACCACCAAGAAGGAGAAAATGAAAAACGGGGGTGTCAGAAAGGGGGGTGTACGAGGATGGGGCAAGAGGGAGAGAGCGTGACAGAGGCGGTGAGGAGTTGGATGGGAGCAAAGACTGAGGGAGAGAGAAAGGGATAGTGGGTCAAGAGGCAGCACTACATCTACAGATCGAAAAGAAAAGGGACAGAAATGGAAAATGACAGAATAGCAAGTGAAAACGGTTTTGAAAAGCGCCAAGCTCGCTCCCACCTGTCTAAAAATGTTTCCCGAGAAACCTTTTTTTATTTCTGAAGAGAGACAGTTGATCAATTATTGATGGCCCGGCCTCTGCTCAGTCTTCTATAATTGATTCCTTTGCTCTCTGCCCGGCAGAACCATATTTGGGTCACATGTTTTCCTTGGGAACGGGTTTGATGCCACACAGTCCCCCCCACCACCACCACCAACAATGGCTCATTACCCATCTGCCACGGGGGCTGTTTATATTCAGTTCTTACTCATTGAACACCTGCTGAGTCTGACACACACACACATACACAAACTCTCTCACACACATTAGCTTGCTTTACTCCTTTGATGAATTTCTTTGGTTAGTGAAGTTGTTAAGAATATGAGCCAAGAGCAAGAAGAAACTGGGTCTTCCCTTTAGAGATGTGCATGTTAGTGATTTGTTGTCTTAAAATGTGTTTGTATGTAAGAGTGTATGCATTGATGTGTCTGACACAGAGAGGATACCATTCACTAGCACATCATATAGACAGTGAATCATGGGTGTAAGAAATGATGTAAGGACAAACATAAAAACAACAGCAAAAATAAGACAAAACCGATGCTATCATATGATTTGACATATAGTGATAAGGCTTTGTCCACCAGTGTTGACGTTAAATGTTTGTAGTAGCCTCTCTAGGTAAAAAGGAAAAAGCTCACTTGGCCCCCTTGTGAGCGAGGACCCATTAAGTGACTGATGATGCATTTCCTGTGTTTCAGAGATGCTGCTGGATGATTTCCTGTTGACCTACCTGGTGTTCATGTCCACCCATGACCTCTGTCAGGCACTGCTGGGGCAATATCCTTACTAAAACAAACACACACACACACACACACACGTGCGCACACACACACAGAGTACAAATACTCAACCTCCATGCTCCATGCTCCTTCTCCCCCTCCGTTGTCTCCTTGACTGGTCCCACTTACAGCAGTGCGCGGTGCAGGGGCCAGGAGGAGGGCAAGGACACCCTCTTCAGGAAGCGTAAGGTACTGCAGCTGGTCTCCCACTGGAGCAGACTCTACAAGGACTTCCTGAAAGAAGAGGAGCATGTCAAGAGCTTCATGAAGGTATGGACAACCACTCCTCTTTTACCTGCGCTCCCTCTGTCTCTTGAATGTCTATGATTTAATGATTTGGATCTTGTATTGTCCTTTCACGTGACAATGAAGAACATCACATATCTCATTTGTCTTCATTTGTCTCTCTGTCCTGTTTGTCCTTCCTGCAATACTGCATGGCAGGATATCAGCCATTTGGTATTTATGAGAAAGAGCACAAGAAAGTGTGTGTGTGCATGTCTTCCCTGTGCTGCACCCTACACCAAAGCCTTTTGTTTTGTTTGTCTCGAGTGAAACTGAACTGGATTTCATCTGTGTCTGACTGACTTTATCATATTAAGAAGAACTGTACTAACATGATATGATGCCTTAATAATATAAAGAGTATGTTAGGATACGATGATAATATGATTCTATACGTATTTCATTCAGAGACAAAATACCTAAGGCATGATGCAGCAGAAGAGCTCACATATACTGTATTATATATAAATAACAACTAATCATAATAATGATAATAATAAATGAAATTATACCTCAGATGGTGTGTACAAAGTATATACACAGGACAACAACACTTGTATTCAAAACACACGTACAGCTGCTCACGGTCACATAGTCATTATTGTTATCAGCAGTTCACAACCCAAATGCTGCTTGTGTCTGCTGTGTTCTCACTATCTTTTCACATGGTTGGTCGAATCGGATATTAAATGCTTGCGACAACCATTGCACCAAAAACAACACACACACACACTCACCAATCATTTGTCCCCCCATAACCTGACGGCTCCATCGCTCTGTGCTAGGTTGCCATGGAAACCAAAGCACCAGGGCTGGCATGGGTATAATCTCATATGGAATGTGTAACCCAGGTGATAGTTGCCTAGTAACAGACGAGGCAAAGGGGAACGGGGATTGGGGACTACGGTGGGTCAATGACAATGATAAGTGTGTGTGTGTGTGTGTTGTGATGTCTGTGGGTTCTAGCAAGTTGAATACAGCTATAGTGTTACTACCCCTTGAGAGTGTAATTTCAAGTATAGATTCCTTGTACTGTTTGATGTAAGTATTCAAGTAAACCTGATGGTGCTCAGTGGAGGAGCAGACTAAGGTACATGCCATGTACTCACCGCGTCATTGAGTCCACCTCATGGCTTTGACTGCAACTGCACCTGACTCTCTCTCTCTCTTTGTCGCTCTATCTTTCCTGTCAGTAAACACCGTTTCACAAAACGAATGCCAAAAACGACTACACTGTTAATGGAGAGTAGCAGCGATTGAACGGCAATGTCCTTGAGTTTGATGGGTGGATGTTACTTAACTTCTCTGTGTCTCTCTCAGACCCTGTACAGGTGTGTGTTGGAGGATCTCTATGTTTTCCCCAGTCTGGAGAAAGACCTCAAGGAGTTTCAGAAGCTTCTACGCCGCAGACAGTAAGTGTGTGTGTGTGTGTGTGTGTGTGTGTGTGTGTGTGTGTGTGTGTGTGTGTGTGTGTGTGTGTGTGTGTGTGTGTGTGTGTGTGTGTGTGTCTGCACAAGGACTAAATATTCTCTGTATGAAATGTGACTGCTGTGTGATAGTGTTTAAAAGTGTCCATGTCCAAGTGTACATGCATCCTGAATGACTGACTGTGTGTGAATGTTTCTTTCTTGCAGCACAGTGGATGATTGCCCACCAACCCAAAAGGTAAGACAGAAACCGAGAGATAAAAGGGGATATATACATTCAAGCTAACTGCACCATCTGTGATCTATTTTTTTGATATGATAATAGGCATCGCATCTATTGCTAATTGTGTCAACTCTAGCTGTCAAGTTCACTATAAATAACTGCACTATAAATCATCCTTTTCCTTGTTTTCTCTCTTTCTCTCTTGCCTCTGTGTCTCTGTCTGTCTCTCTCTTTCTCCCACCATCTCTCTCTCTGTCAGAGTAAACCACTGTATCAGCAGTTGAGTTTGAAAGAAAACTGTTTGCAACTCCGAAGTCCACAGAGTGAGACTAGAGAGGGTGAGTAACACCCACAATGTTTTTTCCTTCTTGTTCAAAATTAGTTGTCTTTGATGTTCTTAATCTAATATGAGTGTACTTGATATGTATCTGCAATTTAATTTGAGAAGAACCACCGTGTCACATATTTGTGACTTATGTATATTAATCACTCGCTGAATATTTTCCTACATGTGTCTTTCAGTTATTTGTTGTGTGCACGTGAGCGCGGACTCATACCTGAGTGTTCACACACACTCCTCGCTGGAGGCCCATGAGCTGCTGAGGATTGTGGGGCTGAAGATGGACAAAGCAGAGGAGGAGATGGTGCTTGCAGTGGTCTCGCACACTGGAGGTACACGATAACACAGACACACATAGACACACACAGACAGGTGCACACATACATGGACACACAGTCAACTCAATACATTGTCAGCTCCACTCTTGTTTTCTGATCTCTCTCTCTGCCTCTCTCTCTCTCTCTGCAGAGCGCAGGGTGTTACAGCCCAGTGACTGTGTATATTCAGAGTCTCTGACCCCACAGGGCAAGCTCATGGCGTGTCGCAGGGACCTCACTGAGATCTTGGTATATAAATAGAATATTCTGTTGCTGCAACTACCACTCTGTCATATTCCATTTTTTTCATGTATTCTACATGCAGAGATGGATGGTAAAGATGCACTTTTTCAACAGGCTTTTCAACTGTGAATCCAAGAACAATTTTGCAATATTTTGCATTTTACAAACTGCAGTTTTAGGGATTTAGATTGTCTTGCTGGACTGGTGTATTTGCCTGCCATCACCAAACCAGTATCCAGTATTCAAATACTGGATAGAATTATACCTTAGCCCAATTTAACTTTATACAGGCAAGCATGTAGTATGCTGAGATAACCTCACTTGCCAGGGTCATAATCATGCAGGATCATGCCTGTGCACAATATGTGCATTGTCTCTGTGTGCACGCACTTACCCGCGTGTGTGCGTGTGTGTGTGTGTGTGTGTGTGTGTGTGTGTGTGTGTGTGTGTGTGTTGCAGCCTCTTCTAACAGACAGTGCTGAGCTAAGCAAGAGGCCAGTGCGTCTCCTGGGTATCAACACCTGGGACGTAGCAGCCGCTCTCACACACCTGGACTGGAGCCTCTTTAACTCCATCCATGAGGTACACACTCACACACACACACACACACTTACATATACTGTATGGTCACAGTTTATGATAAATTCACAGTTATGTTGGAAATGGCAGCAACGCCAGCATTAAAGATGCAAATTCTTTAGAGGACTTTCTGGATCATGAGCACAGAATGCCTTCTCTAAGCTGAATGGCAAAACACATTTTGATCAGGTCTTAGATAGACCCCAAGATTCCCAATGTTTTGTGAAGAATTTTTCACTCATGACGTCATCAACAGCATGACATCAGTTACACGCACACACACATGCTCATTCCTCTCTCCCCATGCAGCAGGAGCTAGTGTATTACACTCTCAGCCGTGCTCCTGGTACTGGCCACACAGCGGCGCTGTCTGTCCTGCTCCAGCGCTGTAATGAGGTCCAACAATGGGTCATGTCTGAGGTGCTCATGTGTGTATCGCTCAACAAGAGGGTGCAGCTGCTCAAGAAGTTTATCAAGATTGCAGCTCAGTAAGAACACACACACACAAACAAATGTCTACATTTAAGCACATCAAGATTTCATGCATCTACTTGATATTTTCACTTAAGCTGGGTGTGTGTGTTTGTGTGTGTGTGTGCGTGTGTAGCTGTAAGGCCCAGCGGAATTTGAACTCTGCCTTCGCCATCATCATGGGCCTCAACACAGCAGCCGTCAGCCGACTCAACCAAACCTGGGAGGTAAGTGTGTGTGTCTGTGTCTGTGTGTGTGTCTGTGTCTGTGTGTGTGTGTGTGTGTGTGTGTGTGTGTCTGTACCATGTATATACACGCTTGTTAGTTTGTGCGTATCTTAATAAATCTTATTCTTACCATACCCCTTCCTTCCAGAAATGTCCGGGGAAGTTCAAGAAGCTCTTCTCTGAGCTGGAGCTTATCACGGTGAGGACTACTGACATTTCCTTTCTAGCATTTCCAGCCATCCAGTTTTTGATGCTGTTGACACGCCACTGGTGTGATCTAATCTTTGTAAGGTCATCAATTGTGTGAAAGAAGTGACTGAATTGTCGTCACTCTCTCCACTCCTCTTTTCTCTGTTCCCTCCTTTCTAAACTCCCTTCTCTTCTATTCCTCCCCATTCAATATGTTTTTCTCTTTTCTTCCTCTCGGTCTTTCTCCAGGACCCATCTCTGAACCACAAGGCCTACAGAGAGGCCTTCAAGAGGATGAAGCCTCCCAAGATCCCCTTCATGCCCCTCCTGCTGAAAGGTACACACACACACACACACACACACACACACACACACACACACACACACACACACACACACACTCAGTTGTTGCTGAGCAAAACTTAATACACTTGTCCTTTACTTAGATATCACCTTTATCCACGAGGGAAACAAGACCTTTCATGACAACCTGGTCAACTTCGAGAAGCTGGTGAGTTGAGTCGTAAACTCTGAAATGCTGACATCCAAATAAATGTATGAGCTTGTCATTTGAGGGATTTAACCCACCGGCCTCTCCCGTTTTTAAGTGTAAGATGATGTGGGCATGAGTTATGGAACATATCAAAATCAGACCTGGGGATTGGTTGTATCTTGACGGTTATAGAAGCGAGCCAGTGACCAGAAGGTTGCTGTTTCAATTTCCTGGACTAGCAGGGAATCGTATGGGTGCGTGGATGGGTTGGGGGCAGGTTGCCCAGGTATTTGTTGCACTGATGTGATATGTCTGCTTCTTGAACCAACAGCACATGATAGCAGACACAGTGCGTCTGATTCGTCACTGCCAAAGCGACCAACCAGGTGAGTGTCCTCCTGAGTCATTTATTGATTGAATTTGATTGTGACAGATTATTGATGTTGGATGAGGTGTTGATGTTTTGATACATTCTTTGTGAGGAATCTGGCGCCATCTGCTGTCAAGTTTCTCTAGTCTCTCCACAGTTTTCACTCACAGTTTCTAAGCAACCAGGGACTCTTTCACTGTTTATGTATAGCCCTGACACAATCCGTGTGTGTGTGTGTGTGTGTGTGTGTGTGTGTGTGTGTGTGTGTGTGTGTGTGTGTGTGTGTGTGTGTGTGTGTGTGTGTGTGTGTGTGTGTGTGTGTGTGTGTGTGTGTGTGTGTGTGTGTGTGTCCGTGGGTCTAGAGCTAAACTCATGTTGCGTGACTAACGTGTGGGTGTGTTTGTCTCTTAGGCAACGAGGTAACCGGGGGTGACAGTGCGGAGGTGAGAGGGAGCGTTCAGTACCTGCACATCATCGACAATCAGCAGACGCTTTTCGAGCTCTCACACAAACTGGAGCCACGCGCCTGAACACACACACACACACTGGACACAGCGCAGTGGAAATGCCAGCACTGAGTGTATGTGACACAGAAGACGCTATGTACAGCAAAATGTCACACACACAGACACACACACACAAACTATTAAAAGAAGAACCACACTACCAGCAGTGGTGCCAAGCGGACAAAAAGGTGCCATGTGTTCCTCCAAACCCTAGAGGGACAGGAAGACACGAGAGTTGCACTCTGCCTCAGCTGCAGTAGTACAACCATTGTTTCTACAGGCTTTATAAAACTGAACATACGATTATAAAGGGTTTATAAGCTCCTTACTGCACTCTGCAAATTGTCCACAGCAAGAAATTCTGCACTGCAAGAGGGAGATTTGCCAAATTTACAAGAAGAGTGGAAGAGACTGTAACTAGTTTGTACAGTATGTATTGGACTGAATATGCTCTTGTTTTTGTTCTTGTGATGAGCATTTGGTTTTCGCTAGTATTTATGAGCCCGTTCTGCAGGTGGAATGTTGCTTTAATTCTGTTGATGTTAACGTCCTCTGGAGGTCAACAGGGACTTGACAGCATCTTCATCATTTTAGCTACAAACAGAATGGTCTAGACTCTAGAGAGAGGTTAGGTTTGGTTATGACCTGCTGATATATTCTGTCACTCCATGGTCTGTTTTAGATCACATTATTTCATCTACACATCACAACTGAATAGATCAGCCTCATGGTATATACATGCAAAGGTTATTTAGATATGTGTTGTTGTGCTCTCTTTGGTTATTGTGCAGTAGCATGCGTATGCAACACAGGCAGGTGCCAGTGTTGGAGCAGTACAACGTTCATATATACACCATTGGACCTTTTTGTCGCCGGGGCTGTATCTTTTTTCCAGAAATGTCCAGCCTCCGTGACAAAAGGTTCAACAGTCTGAACACACTGGCATGTGAAAGAAGCATTGTGGCATGCTTTCACTGTCCACTTATGACATTGAGACGTCAAGCTCTCCTGTCATTGAAAACTGAACTGCTATTGGCTTTCATTGTTTTGCCTCTGTTTCCTGGTTGCCATTTCATAGTTCAGATTGGTTCTCAGCCATACCCTCTCCATGCACCCCTCTCTGTGGACTGTGATTTTGTTTGGATAGATAATGATTACGTTGTATATAATATGGACCTATTCATGTTTCAGTGCCAAATGCTACGTGGAGTCATGCAGCGTAGATGTAGAGCAAGCTGTCTTGAGATTGAATCACACACGTGTAATGACGTCTGGTCCTTGACAGTGTAAAGCATATCTGACTTCTGACATTCTGATGACTGATTTCAGGGTGTTGGTGATGATACCCTTTCAAACACCACTCTCCCCGGGTTGCTATGGAAACACTTTTTTTTTTTTTTTTAAATCCTTGAGGGATATTGTGTTAGGACAGACGAGTCAAACCACTGCACCACAGAGCTCCGTTCAGGGATAGCTCTATCCTAAAATCATGTTTGTCTGAGGAGGTTTTTACACTGTTGATGCATTCCTATTGACTGAACAGATCACTTTATTCAGAAATGGTCATGTGTACATTGCTAGCTATTAGATTTCACTTTCAGTAAAAACCAACACAGGGTACGGACAGAATAATGAAAGCACTGGTGCACAGACTTCCCTCATTGAAGTGATGCTGTGATGTGACTGTCCTGCTGGGTTGTTTTCTTTTGGTTCAATCATCTCGTAGAGCACAAGGTTAATTATAGTCATCACTAACACATTGATTCTGACCGATCATCGGGGACTTCCAACTTGACGTGGTCAGTGTAAAATGCTGCTACAGAATCCAATAAATATAAATTGTGATCAGATCTGGCTGTTGAGAAGTCCATGATGTGGACAGCATCTATTTGTGTTGATACCAGAGTCATGATTCTGGAAGACACTGTTGCCATTAAGAAAGAAACATATCATTGGATGAATGTAATCATTTATAACTGATATATTAGTGGTGATAATCCATATAAATCATGTCAAGAAACACCCTCCACCAGTGCAGAACCATCAGAAGACTTCACTTGTCATTGTCATTAGTGTTTGCATTATTTTGCCCTTGCCCTGTATCTATACATGCATAGCCAGTCACTTTAGTGGTACATTTCTACTGAGGTAGGAAGCATTACAAAAGTTTCCAAAATGGTATGTAGCAATGCATCTCTTGCATTGTCTGGATCCTTATAAAGCATGGCCTATGGAGGACAGTCTGTAGTACGATACCGTGGAAATGTTTGTGCCACAGGTGTTTAGTTAAGTTCTGCCTTTCAGAGCAGGAGCACTGATATAGGTTCTGTTTTGTCTTGCAGATGAAACCTGGGCTGGGTTTCCCAAAGCATTTTAGTGCCAAGACCACGATTGGTCCATTGTAAGACAATAGTCAAATATTTTCTCCAAGTGAAGATCCTCCCTTAAACAGAATTCCAACGTCATTTTGATGATCCTGGCCAGCTTAGGCTAGATGTGTGTAGACTGTAACGCTGAGTCATCAACAGCACTTGCTGGATCTGCTCTGTTGACACTGAATAGGGAGCCAACTTTGTGGACACTGTTACAGTACCCAGGTTGATCGCCCAGCTAATTAAAAACTGAAAGCTCACTTGATCTTTTATTTGGATCGACATGAAAATGCATGTCCAGGGAGCAGCTCCAGCAAGTATTACTTGATAACATCACATATTTTGGTCTTGACTCTCGAGATTCTTACTTTTGAAGAGTTGTTCATACTCACAAATATTGGATGAATCATCAAAGATTATAGGAATAATGTACATGAAGGCTGTTTCAGAGTGGATTTCCCCTTTTAAGATGCTTTGGAGAAACGGGGCCTAAATCAGTGACTCTTGATTAGCTCCTCTATTACTGAGAGGGTTGTTAAAGAAGAGCCCTGGTCTGATCATATTCAGGTAGAATGTCATATTTACACTATGATGCACACATGCACATATACACCTCTGCTCATTATGAGGCAAAGAGCAGAATAATTGTGCTAGTAGTTATTTATTGTAATATGTTGTTTATTAATGTATTGCTGAGGTGGCAAAATGTCTCAGCTGATGTGCCATGTTCAGAGGTTCTCTAGGACTGTGGAATCACATACATAGGAAGACTAGATGCCTGTGGTTTTGCCATTACATTATGTGGCCACTTGAGGGAAGTAGAGGAGCAAGTCAATGTGGTGTTGATGCTTGTCTCTGTCCTGTGGTATTAAATGGATGTAATGGAGAGGGGAAAAAACACAGATTCGGGGGAGGGAAGGAAAGGGGGTGTATTTAGTGTTTTAATGGCCATTGTCATGACTATGTAAAGTTATGTTTTAAAAATGATGTTTAAACCTATTTGCATGATATGACAAAAAAAACCAAGCTCACAATGCAAGAGAGGACACCTCAAAAGCTTTGTACTATTGTAATATTGTCAACGTGTAAATATATACCTATGTTTGGTATGATTATTATTTATCTGTTGTAAAAGAAAAGCCTTAGTCAAACACAAAGCAATACGTCTCCCCCCCGTGTCCCCTCAACCTTCTGACAGCTGAAGCCACGTGTCTTTTCTAAAGCAACGTTTTACTATGTCAGAGTTTTACTGGAAATGAATAAATTATAGGTTTTATGTGACATTTCCTGGTGTGCTATTGGTCTTTTTGGAATTATGTTGAGATAAGAGAGTGGAACTGCCTATTGCATATGACCAATGATATCATGCCAACGGTGTGAACTGTGCCTCCTTCAGCTGACCATGAAGTGCAGCTACAGCGCGGCTCCTGTCCCATGTTCTGGTACAGCTTCAACGGCCGCTGTTACAAATACGTCGCCACGCATAAGACCTGGGTCGATGCAGAGCTGTACTGTGTGTCTGAAGAGGCCAACCTGGTGTCTGTCCACAGTCCAGATGAACACAACTTTGTCAAAACCCTGATCATGAACTTTGGCCCAGCTGAGGGGTATACCTGGATTGGGCTCAGTGACACCCAGAAGGAAGGGGGGTGGTTGTGGTCTGATGGGTCCAAGGTGGACTTCTCCATGTGGTACTCAGGAGAGCCAAACAACCAAGAAGAAGTTGAAAATTGTGGGCATACAAACTTAGGCACAAGTTATGAATGGAATGACAGGCCTTGTGATGAGACTATACCTTTTGTTTGTGCATCTCGTACAGTCTGTCCTTAGCAACTGTAAAGTCTGTCTGACTCAACCTGTTGAAAGTCTCCATAATAAAGATGCATAAAGAAAGTTTATGTAAACACAGTTGACATGAATTTGAGTGAACTTCATTTATTACCTTCAACTCAGCATTGGAATTATTTCTCTCCACAATTGTTTCATGATCTCAAATTCTCTGGCTTCTCTACTCTGTCTGTCTATCGGAATAGTGTGTGTGTGTGTGTGTGTGTGTGTGTGTGTGTGTGTGTGCTCGTGTTTGTTTGTCAGATAAATATGTGAACAGTACAGCTGGTGAATTTATGTAACCACTAGGGATCCACCTATCTAAGAGGATGCCAATCTATTTAAGCTTACTTAAGCTTATTTACTGTGCTTGCTTCAGCAAGAACACTCATATTCTCGTCGGTTTGTGTACTAAATTGTGAAAGTTAAAACTCAGTAAGTTAAAAGTTATGGAACAAGTTGACGTGATTGGTGAGTGTGACGTGTCCTTAATCTTACTTCACCACCCAACCCAGCTCCTCTTTCTAAGACATAAAATGACAGCAGCCTTACATCAGCCTACCTAGTAGTTCTCGTGCCTACCTACGTTGAATGCACTTATTGTAAGTCACTTTGGATAAAAACATCTGCTAATGTAATGTAATGTACTACACCTGACAACCAGCCACAGCCTATAGAAACCCAATCTCACTCAAGTGACAGAGGGAGAAACCACACCACTGACTGCATCTCTGCTAGTCCATCTCCCTCTGCAGCCTAGTTGCTGCCTGGGGAAGAAAGCTTATGAGCAGCCCACAATATTCATGATGAGCTGAACTAGTTGTGAAGAAATATTTTTTTTTTTAGAGGCTGTGCAGAATACTTTTTTTTTATCTTCTACCAAGTGAGAAGAAAGTCTGTCACGTCCAGGTGGGGTTTTGGGAAAAGAGAAGCTGGCCAAATGTGGGGAGGACTGGGGAAAACAGAAGTAGTAGAGGAGTGAAGCAAGCATAAGGAGGGTTTGGTAGTAGGGACTTTACATTGTCATGACTATGTAAAGTTATGTTTTAAAAACGATGTTTAAACCTATTTGCATGATATGACAAAAAAAAAAACAAGCTCACATTGCAAGAGAGGACATCTCAAAAGCTTTGTACTATTGTAATATTGTCAACGTGTAAATATATGCCTATGTTTGGTATGGTTATTATTTATCTGTTGTAAAAGAAAAGCCTAAGTCAAACACAAAGCAATACGTCTCCCCCCCGTGTCCCCTCAACCTTCTGACAGCTGAAGCCACGTGTCTTTTCTAAAGCAACGTTTTACTATGTCAGAGTTTTACTGGAAATTAATAAATTACAGGTTTTATGTGACATTTCCTGGTGTGCTATTGGTCTTTTTGGAATTATGTTGAGATAAGAGAGTGGAACTGCCTATTGCATATGACCAATGATATCATGCCAACGGTGTGAACACCCTTTCCAAAACAGATAAAAGGAGAGCACCGTGTCTGCAAGGCACCCAGTCCCACCCAAAGGTGCAGACCAGCTCCAACAAACCCATCAACGCCCCGTCCTGCTCCAGTGGCACAGAGAGAGAGACGCTCAGACCAGCATGCTTTTGCTCCTCTTCTTTCTTGGTCTGGCTCTGGCCGCCGTGCCTCCTTCAGCTGACCATGAAGTGCAGCTACAGCGCGGCTCCTGTCCCATGTTCTGGTACAGCTTCAACGGCCGCTGTTACAAATACATGGCCGTGCATAAGACCTGGGCTGATGCAGAGCTGTACTGTTTGTCTGAAGAGGCCAACCTGGTGTCCGTCCACAGTCCATATGAACACAACTTCGTCAAAACCCTGATCATGAACTTTGATCCATCTCAGGGGGATACCTGGATTGGGCTCAGTGACACCCAGAAGGAAGGGGGGTGGTTGTGGTCTGATGGGTCCAAGGTGGACTTCTCCATGTGGTACTCAGGAGAGCCAAACAACAAAGGAGGAAATGAAGATTGTGTGCATACAAACCATGATGAAAGTTATAAATGGAATGACTGGGTTTGTTCTGGGACTATACCTTTTGTTTGTGCATCTCGTACAGTCTGTCCTTAGCAACTGTAAAGTCTGTCAGACTCAACCTGTTGAAAGTCTCCATAATAAAGATGCATAAAGAAAGTTTATGTATACACAGTTGACATGAATTTGAGTGAACTTCATTTATTACCTTCAACTCAGCATTGGAATTATTTCTCTCCACAATTGTTTCATGATCTCAAATTCTCTGGCTTCTCTACTCCGTCTGTCTATCGGAATAGTGTGTGTGTGTGTGTGTGTGTGTGTGTGTGTGAGTGTTTGTTTGTTTGTCAGATAAATATGTGAACAGTACAGCTGGTGAATTTATGTAACCACTAGGGTACCACCTATCTAAGAGGATGCCAATCTATTTAAGCTTATTTACCTTGCTTGCTTCAGCAAGAACACTCATATTCTCGTCGGTTTGTGTACTAAATTGTGAAAGTTAAAACTCAGTAAGTTAAAAGTTATGGAACAAGTTGACGTGATTGGTGAGTGTGACGTGTCCTTAATCTTACTTCAACACCCAACCCAGCTCCTCTTTCTAAGACATAAAATGACAGCAGCCTTACATCAGCCTACCTAGTAGTTCTCGTGCCTACCTACGTTGAATGCACTTATTGTAAGTCACTTTGGATAAAAACATCTGCTAATGTAATGTAATGTACTACACCTGACAACCAGCCACAGCCTATAGAAACCCAATCTCACTCAAGTGACAGAGGGAGAAACCACACCACTGACCGCATCTCTGCTAGTCCATCTCCCTCTGCAGCCTAGTTGCTGCCTGGGGAAGAAAGCTTATGAGCAGCCCACAATATTCATGATGAGCTGAACTAGTTGTGAAGCAATATTTTTTTTTTTAGAGGCTGTGCAGAATACTTTTTTTTATCTTCTACCAAGTGAGAAGAAAGTCTGTCACGTCCAGGTGTGGTTTTGGGAAAAGAGAAGCTGGCCAAATGTGGGGAGGACTGGGGACAACAGAAGTAGTAGAGGAGTGAAGCAAGCATAAGGAGGGTTTGGTAGTAGGGACTTTACATTGTCATGACTATGTAAAGTTCTGTTTTAAAAACGATGTTTAAACCTATTTGCATGATATGACAAAAAAAAAACAAGCTCACAATGCAAGAGAGGACACCTCAAAAGCTTTGTACTATTGTAATATTGTCAACGTGTAAATATATGCCTATGTTTGGTATGGTTATTATTTATCTGTTGTAAAAGAAAAGCCTAAGTCAAACACAAAGCAATACGTCTCCCCCCGTGTCCCCTCAACCTTCTGACAGCTGAAGCCACGTGTCTTTTCTAAAGCAACGTTTTACTATGTCAGAGTTTTACTGGAAATGAATAAATTATAGGTTTTATGTGACATTTCCTGGTGTGCTATTTGTCTTTTTGGAATTATGTTGAGATAAGAGAGTGGAACTGCCTATTGCATATGACCAATGATATCATGCCAACGCTGTGAACTGTGCCTCCTTCAGCTGACCATGAAGTGCAGCTACAGCGCGGCTCCTGTCCCATGTTCTGGTACAGCTTCAACGGCCGCTGTTACAAATACGTCGCCGCCTATAAGACCTGGGTCGATGCAGAGCTGTACTGTGTGTCTGAAGAGGCCAACCTGGTGTCTGTCCACAGTCCAGATGAATACAACTTCGTCAAATCCTGATCATGAACTTTGACCCAACTCAGGGGTTTACCTGGATTGGGCTCAGTGACACCCAGAAGGAAGGGGTGTGGTTGTGGTCTGATGGGTCCAAGGTGGACTTCTACTTGTGGCACACAGACGAGCCAAACAATGCAGGAGGAAATGAAAATTGTGTGCATACAAACTATTACGCAACTTATAAATGGAATGACTGGCGTTGTTATGAGACTATACCTTTTGTTTGTGCATCTCGTACAGTCTGTCCTTAGCAACTGTAAAGTCTGTCTGACTCAAACTGTTGAAAGTCTCCATAATAAAGATGCATAAAGAAAGTTTATGTATACACAGTTGACATGAATTTGAGTGAACTTCATTTATTACCTTCAACTCAGCATTGGAATTATTTCTCTCCACAATTGTTTCATGATCTCAAATTCTCTGGCTTCTCTACTCTGTCTGTCTATCGGAATACTGTGTGTGTGTGTGTGTGAGTGTGTGTGTGTGTGTGTGTTTGTTTGTTTCTCAGATAAATATGTGAACAGTACAGCTGGTGAATTTATGTAACCACTAGGATCCACCTATCTAAGAGGATGCCAATCTATTTAAGCTTACTTAAGCTTATTTACTGTGCTTGCTTCAGCAAGAACACTTATATTCTCGTCGGTTTCTGTACTAAATTGTGAAAGTTAAAACTCAGTAAGTTAAAAGTTATGAAACAAGTTGACGTGATTGGTGAGTGTGACGTGTCCTTAATCTTACTTCAACGCCCAACCCAGCTCCTCTTTCTAAGACATAAAATGACAGCAGCCTTACATCAGCCTACCTAGTAGTTCTCGTGCCTACCTACGTTGAATGCACTTATTGTAAGTCACTTTGGATAAAAACATCTGCTAATGTAATGTAATGTACTACACCTGACAACCAGCCACAGCCTATAGAAACTCAATCTCACTCAAGTGACAGAGGGAGAAACCACACCACTGACTGCATCTCTGCTAGTCCATCTCCCTCTGCAGCCTAGTTGCTGCCTGGGGAAGAAAGCTTATGAGCAGCCCACAATATTCATGATGAGCTGAAGTAGTTGTGAAGCAATATATTTTTTTTTTTAGAGGCTGTGCAGAATACTTTTTTTTATCTTCTACCAAGTGAGAAGAAGGTCTGTCACGTCCAGGTGGGGTTTTGGGAAAAGAGAAGCTGGGCAAATGTGGGGAGGACTGGGGAAAACAGAAGTAGTAGAGGAGTGAAGCAAGCATAAGGAGGGTTTGGGAGTAGGGATCGGTAGGGATAGGCGTGGATCGAAAAGGGGGAGCATGATTTCGCTTTCTTGTTACTGGTGTGGGGCTACTGCTTTTGTTTGCTAGCTTCAGACAAGAAACCAGAAATGTCTTTGACTTCACTTCATACTCGCATTCAACTGAGAGGGAAACAATGGGCTATGAAAAAATTAAGGAGATATGCTTCACACTTGAACTATTAGGGTAACTCTTCTCACATTTCTCAAAATTGTTTACAGTTTTTAACAATTTCATTTGGCTTCAGAGTTATTGGAAGTTGATGAATTTGGATTTGCCCACTGAGATGTCAGCGATGTACACAGAATCCTTCCCTGCAATGTTGATTAATGCAGTGTGATTACAACCTCGACAGGGGTAAATTATAGTTCAAATGTATCATGGTTGAAATGCCTCAAGGCAGGACGGTCAAATCCAATTAGAGGAGTCATCTTTTAGCAGAGCCTGGAGAAGTGGGCATATTATTGTGGGAGAAGGCAAATAGTCCACAAGCGGGAACAAGGAAGGGAAGGAGAGAAAGGGGGAATGAGGGATAAGTGGAGACATTTTGAACGGGTAATTGTGTACTTGAAGCCAACCAATTTGGCAGAGTTCTGTGTAAACTGTGTTAGGTGGTGGCAGTGGAGGTGGGTAACAGAGAGGGAACAATTTCACAACGTGCAAACAGCTGCCGCTGGTCACATCTATGCTGATTTCAGTTGGCAGGAACTGTGACAGCAAACTAAAAGCTCCGCCTGCCATGTGCTGTATGTGTGTGTGTGTGTGTGTGTGGGGGGGGGGTGCTTACAGCGATATGGTTTCCTGATGCTGTTAACCCCTATCATTTCTCTGTCATGTAAGCAGTCTTTTACTCAGCAGGCCAATGACAACTAAACAACAGTGGAGGATAAAGGAGAAATGAGGAGGAGAGAGCACTTGAGCTTGGTATGATGCAGGTGTTGTGTGTCATTGCTAGGGTGCTAGCTGGGTGGAAATTATGCAGAAAATAATAAAGAAACACTACAGACACAAAAACACAGGCTATTTCATAACTGAAGATTCAGTAGCCTGCCACCCATTCCCAACTCCAGCAACTATATAATCTGATTTATTCAAAGAAATGTTATGTGAATGCGACTAACAGATGCCTAAATCAGAGGCTCCCAAATTTATCATTTAAAAGTATTAGACCATGGACCACAATTTGGCAAGCAAGCTTTACGGTGGATATTTGTGTTATATGTGATTTAATGTGGAATTTCACAAATACCGTTTTTACTATAGAGCGCAACAGTGACCGCCCACTTTTTTTACGGCTCTGGTTCCGGAAGTAAATTTCCCATTCATTTACTCCATTGACATTTCAGAAAATCATTATATAAAAGAGTTTTAAGGCTGGAACCAAGCCAACCAGCTAGACGATGAATCGTGACCATAAAACATTTGATTCTGAGCAAAAAAAGATAGGAAAACGGAAGAAAAGACAAAGGTACAAGACTGTGTACATAATTATTTTATGAAGTGAAGGAACTACTCATCCCATAAACTATTGCGAATGATACTTTTCCAAAAACTTCCAAACTAACGATAGTTTAGCGCGCTTCTTCTTGAATTTAACATTTGTCAATAGTATAGTGTTGATATTGTTGTTGTTTTGTGTGCGTATATATAGTGTTTCATATAGTATAGTGTGTTGTCATCGACATGGTACAGTGATTCGTTCCAGCTGCATAGGATAAGCAGCTAGCTAGGTTACGTTAGTAGTTAACGTTAGCTGACAAGACGTTCGCGGGTGCGGTAAACATTTCCATGGTAACAGCGAGCTCCACCAATCAGAGACGTCGCTGTTACACTTTAAGATTGTGGGTAGTGTAGTACTTCTCCATGACATCGCGAATAAAACATGTTTTTCTCAAAACAAGGTTGAGCTCTATTGCTGTAATAGCAGGCTACAAATACAAAAAGGTATGCTGGGCGCTGGGCCAACATAGTCACGCCCACTTGCTGTTTTCGCGCGAAACCTGGACTGTACCATTCGAGTGCAGAGGGACAGAAACGAGAGTCCGTTCATAGACAGACTAGGGAACTTCTTTATCACAACAGTGCACCTTGCGTGCCCTTCGCGAAAGTTGGTGAAAGCGTTCTATATTCTTTAAGATATTGCCCGGCGCAGAAAAAAATCGTTTTGAACCTAAAGACAAATCGACACAAAAGTCAAACACAGCTGGCACCCCTCCCTCTGCGGTCATGGACTTGTTGTTTTTTAAACCCACCATAACTCATTCATTTTCGTGCAGCAAGGCAAAACTTTGGTCTGGAAATTTGCCGTACAAATGAGATAAAATGACCTTAACGTCCAAGGTAAGTAGCCGAACGTGGCTAAATACAGTTTTCCTTCTTCTGTCTATTGCCAGATGTACAAAATGAGCACCGTTGTTAGCAGTTAACGTTACGTTGGCTTGGCTTAGCTCAGCTGCTCCATTGTGGAGATAATTGAGCTTGTGGGCGTACTAACAATTAGCTAATGGTGGACTTTAAGATTCTCCTACTGAAGAAGCTGCATTTTGCTGCAGTCCAGTCAGAGAACCCCGAGCTGCAGTCCTATCTTTCTAACCTCATTCTGTACTGCCTGTCTTCCGTCATTGTTTTGAACTTTATCAACGTTAAGTGAACTACATGTGATCTGCATTACATTTCTTATCCAGAAAGATTGAGCGAACGAGTACAGGTTCAGTGTCTTGCTCAAGCTGGCGTGGGGATCAACCTTGTGACTTTTCCATTGCAAGGCCGCCCTATAATAATGTGATTGTTTATTGATCTCTGTATGGAAATTCGTACCCTTGCCCCCTTCCAGGAAGGTCGGGGTCAGAACAACACCCCTGGAGCTGGTAGGGATTTCAGTGTCTTGCCACCATGGGGACTTGAACCCAGGACTTCCAGTTCAGGGACGGTCTTTCTAATTGCTATCAAGTCACCTGGACCAGTCAGAGCTCTTCCTCGTCCGCGCTGCTGAGAATTGTAACATCTTAAAGTTGACAGTCTTACCAGTCAGGCTCCTCTTTACAGTTCAGGACCCAAATTAGAAATTGATACTGTTGATCCCAAGGAATAACATGTAAACACCTAAGTTTCAGTCCCTTTAATGCTTCACTGAACGGCTGGCCTTAACCGGCCCCTTTTGAGCTGTAGCCGAGATCTTGGTTAGCCCCTAGTAGCAAACCACCCCGGGGTTTGGGTTGGCCCCTCTCGGATTAACTCAGCCGTCCTTTGCGCTGGTGACTCCAGAAGGGTGGGAGAGCTGAAACACTTTAATTGTTCCCTCATCAGCTGTGACGTCCCAGCCGGAATGGTGCTCCCTCTGCTGTAAGATGTGAAAATAAATCAAAGAAACCATTCACTCTAAGGGTTTTAGTTCAGGATTAGCCTAGTCCTTACATGAACGCATCCATGTATCATCCAGTTCAAAAGTGCATCCTTGTCTGAAACCATATTTTGAACATGGCCTTTCTTGGACCTGACCTGCAAACGGGATATCCAAAACACCCTCGCTGCTATAAATTCCACATTCCTCACGGAAAGGTATTGCTCACCTTCTTCCATACTGGAACAGCATTGTTGCCTGAACCAATACCATTAGGTAAATGTTTATTAGCCTAATTTAAACTGTGCCAGTCCAAGACTATAATCATCAAATAGGTATTATGTGTCATCCTTTCTAATAGACCTGGTTTCCCAATATTACATTCTGTCTCCTAACAGGCCCCGTGCTTCAAGTCCAAGTTCATAACTGCAGAGCTGGCTCATCTGTTCAGCCAGTCAGACAGCGAGGAGGAGGAGTTTGAGGGCTTCAGCGACGAGGAGGAGTTTGATGGCTTCAGCGACGACGAGGAAGAAGAGGGGAGAAGAAGGATTAGCAAACGGCTGAAAACTGCGAGACGAAAGGTTGACGGATAACTTTTGGATAATCTTTGCATGTAAATGTGTGTGCTAATGCAGCCAACCTAACGAG
This sequence comes from Hoplostethus atlanticus, assembly GCA_034670405.1. Lineage (NCBI taxonomy): Eukaryota > Metazoa > Chordata > Actinopteri > Trachichthyiformes > Trachichthyidae > Hoplostethus > Hoplostethus atlanticus. The sequence continues at coordinate 2,014,794 of JAXDDX010000006.1, read as the reverse complement.
CTGTATGCTTTCTCTCGCTGGGCTCCAGAAGGTGGAGTCGGAGGAGGACAGCGACGTGGACACAGGCTTCTACTCTGATGGCGATGAGGCCCCCCCACCCAAGAGGAGGAGTCTCTGTGTTGCCTTGAGGTAGGTGTGTGTGAGAGAGAGTGGGTGCCTGCTGGGTTTCATGTCTAGGTCAGTCCAGTACACAGGCCAACCACCGGTTAGTTTTGTTTAAGTTTTCACCTGTTGTTTTTAGATTTTGATGGTGATTCAGATTTGGGATTTCCGCTATTAGACTATTAGACTAGTTTCCGAGTCTAGTCAAGGGATTTGCAAGTTCAAGAAATCAATTAAAACTCAAATTTAAGTGATAACAGCAGGTTACACCCTAAGAGAATTGTTCAGCGGAGGTTTGTGCCCTTGAGTGTCTTCCGGTTTACAGAAGGGAATGATTGTTTTTTTTCCACTGTTGTGATATGTTAATGTAGGGACGGTTTGTGCATTCTCAGCCGAACTCGATCGATATTTCAAACTATTTCATGGCATTTTTTGGCTCCGCAGGTTTCCCACCAAAAGACTCTCCACCCCAAAACAAGAACTCCCAGAGACAAAGGTCAAAAAGCCGATCACAGCAGCCCCTCCTTCAAGGAGAGCCACGAGGACGAAACAGAAGGAGGAAGCGGAGGAGGAAGATGAGGTCCTGTCTCAGAGCCTGAGGAAGAGAGACAAGAACATCCAGGAGAACAAAGCCATGGTAAGGAACCATAATAACCTTTTTGGATTTTATAGTCCCTCCATATTCTTATGTGATTTAGTACTTGGATGTACAATGTAGAACAATGGAGCTTCTAAGAGCTGTCTTCTATGTTGATGTCTTTCAGCTGGCCAAGCTTTTTGCTGACCTGGGCACCATGGCTGAGCTGACTCCCCATAAAACCCCTGAAGTGCGTATACACACTGACAAAGACGCATCTCAATACTGGACTGGTTCCCTCTATTCACACTTCACTGGCAGTAGTGCAGAATGATCGGCCATACTGATTCTCTCTGGGGCATCAGCCTGTGTTCTCACTGCTGTGCCACCGTAATTGTTGCCCCGCTTTGTTTTTAAGTGGGCAGTCCTCCCGACATGAATATTTGTATTCATAGGGTGAATTCAAGGGTGACCTGAGTTGGCAAACACAGGAGAATAAGATGGGATTTGATCTTAGAATACATGTGGTTCCAGAGATGAGGGGGGCTTAACCCCTGGACTGGAGTCGCTGTCTTCTATTCATACCTTAGGAAACTGATTTTGTTGTTGTTTGTCTGATTTCACAAACGTTTTCCTAACACATCTCCACAGAAGAAGAATCGCACTTCAGAGAAAGCAATGTCACGGAAACGCAATTTTGAGACGAAGACTGGGTCAGAGAGGAGGAACCCGTCCCGTAAGGCCCGCCCACCTGAGAACTTTGCGGTGGAGGAACGGAGCGTGTCGCCCAGCCGAGGGAGTCGAGGCCCCAGGACCGTAGACATCAGGAGACTGGTGGAGGTAGATTATACACACACTTCACACTGTGTGCAGACGTATATATGCATATACACACAATCACAAGCAACTCATGTATTTGTGTGTGTCCTCAGCAAACTATTAAAAGGAAGCGGTCTGAATACCAGATATTTTCAAATGCAAGTAAATTCATTAGACCAGGGAACCTGATGTAGGACATTGATATTGTGGATCTATTTTTATGACTTATTTTATGACCATTTATACAGGAATGCAGGTAATTCAAAAGGGTTCACAAGGTGTGAATGTTTGAATTGATTTCATGTCCAATTATCTATATCACGCTCATTGAAGTTTATTCATTCCAGACAGATTTTAATCCGAGTAGATTAGAAAACTCAATAAGGCAGTTTGTTGTGCACAGCAAAAAAACACATTACAGTGAAGATACCCAGTGAACTCTCATTTCAGCAATCATGCCCCAAATTTAGCACAAAAAACAAACTATACTTAATAAGATAAAGTGCCATTCTGATCCCATGCGTCAAACACAAAGAACTATGGGCTACATAGTAACCATTGATGATGCCTTCTTACCTTGTGTGCACCTAAACTCCGCCAGGTGGATGAGGTGGAGGGCAAGAAGAGGAGGAGCCAGGGGTCCAAGAGGAGCAAGTACGTGGTGAAGTCTGTCGACGACATCACCAGGGAAGACCTGGACAACATAGCTGACCGCAGCAAAGACAAGATCTGGGACAAGGACCACGTGAGTCACACTACGCCTGTACCCCTTTAGTACTGCAGCTGATATGTTACATGTGTGTATGTGCATGTACACCTTTGCCACAATAGCACAGTTCTTTATAGTAGTAGACGCCAATTATGTGTGTGTGTGTGTGTGTGTGGTCGTTCCAGGGCAGCTCGTGTCACCAGTGCAGGCAGAAGACTTTGGATACCAAGACGGTGTGTCGCAGTGGTGTCTGCGTGGGGGTCAAAGGTCAGTTCTGTGGACCATGTCTGAAGAACCGCTACGGAGAAGACGTACGCACCGTGCTGCTCGACCCGGTCAGTAGGTGGTCTCACATACACACACACACACACACCCTGTCTATTTACCTAACTTTTTACTTGGATGCATTTTTGTCTCTGTCTGGGTTTGATTTATAGGCCAGGTTACTGTGCGGTTCCCTGATACGAAGTGTTGATTGTGTGTGTGTGTGTGTGTGTGTGTGTGTGTGTGGTAAGCAGAGACATGAAGTGAGGGGAAGTGAAAGTGAAACAAGCTCACCTCCCAATCTCCGACCAAACAGCCATCTGAACGAGGATTACGAGACTGTCTTAAAGGGGGGAGGGGGCATCCTGTATTGTGTGAATATGGTTTGGTTATAAACAGTCAGACACTGAGCAGGAAACTCATGCAAGCTTTGTTGTACGACTGCAACACCAGCAACCTATTTTACCACCTGAAGACAAAACATACGCTTGAGATATTTTAAGCTTTTTGTTTTTTATCCAAAAGTGTATGTAAACGCTCCAAATAAAGGTCTGAATTGTGATACCTGCCCTTAAATGAACACAATGTTGATTTAATGTTGCGTAACTGCACCGTTGAAACCCGAGGCAAAAAAACGGGCCTTCCCACAGGGTTCACATTACCAGAAAATGACAATGCTGTTGACAATATGGTGATACAAAATTGGTTTCCCACCACTAAAGGAGTAATATTTGATTCTCATATTGACATCAATCGCTACAAACAACAGGTTTGGACTGCCTCAAAAGCCATGCAGCTCAAAGACACAATTAAAAGCAAGTAAAACAGGAATAATGAAGTAAATAAATGAAGGGAAATATAATCCAACACGATGAGGGTGAAAGCAGTGGTAAGGCACAGTACTGACGAGTTCATACCAGCAGCTTAAGTTCTGTCCTGTGTGAAGTGAAATGTTGCCGGTTGCCATCTGCACTAAACAGCTGTACAGGGAGAATGCACAGTTGTGTTTTAGCTGTTAGGCTGTTATGGGTTCACCTGTGGAGGGGAAAACACAGTTGGTAACCCACATTAACATTTGATCTCTTTCCACTCCGTAGACGTGGTCGTGTCCCATCTGCCGAGGCATGTGTAACTGCAGTCTGTGTCGGAAGAAGGATGGCCGCTGTGCCACCGGCATCCTGGTGGGACTGGCCCGCTACAACGGCCACGGCAACGTCCACGAGTACCTGGAGAGGTACGTCACCTCGCTTTCAACGCCCTCAGCATCTCCCTAAAATTGACATGATGTGAAGAATGGTTGTGAAAAAGCATCTTTCCAGTCGGTGTTGTGGAAATGTGTGTACTACTGCAATAAGGAAGGAAGTGGGAGGGTCTCCTGGTTTTGGTTTTGATTTGTTGTCTTGTCTCTGTCCATCACAGCATTCAGAAGGAGCTGAAGTAGAGTCCCAAGAGAAGACGGGAGTGGAAAACTTACTAGTACTGCTGGTACTAGAAGGTTCCCATGCCTTAACTGACTGACGTACTTTACTCTTCATTTTAATGCACAAGGTTAGCTGTAGAGAAGCCTTTCATCTCCTAACTAGAGAAACAAAAGCAAAGAGTTGTTTTGTTTAAAGTTTCTATAATGTTGGCTGACATAATTGGCTACAGTGATGCATACACTGTAAATGGTATCTGTTTTTATTATTTTATTCTGATTTTAATGCTGTATAAGAAGCAGGGATTTTTCTTTTTTCACTCTAAAATCAGTACTTGACATTTCCGCTCCAGTATCTGTACTCTTGATGTTCACTAGAGCCAATGCAACTGGTTATATTCTGTGTCATGGATGCAAGAGAAGTCTGTTTTATACTGTTTCGTTTTCTAAAACGACATGACCTTCACAGCGTCCTTGTGAGTCCAAGTTTTTAATAAAGTTTGACATTATCTGACTGATTTGCCTAGTTTTACCTATTTGTTAGTGAATCTTTCTTTATCTTTATATATATCTTTATGTATTTGTATGTAATATGTCATCTGCTGAGCATTACGTTGGTGATGAGATACAGTGCACTAAAGTGTCTTTATAGAAGAAAGATAACGCTGCTATTTACCTTTTTAGGGGAGTTTTCTCACCCTTCATACTGCACCAGTGCTAGGTGAAAAAGGTTGCTGCAGGCAAGAAAGAGCCTAGGTAGGATGAGGTAAGTTATACAGGGAGGGGAGGTGGGGGGGGTGCCATTCCCCCAGGTGACAGTGAGGTCGGGTCCAGGCCAGGCTGATCTCATCTCATGATCAGGTACCTCAGCTGGAGGGCAGGGGTCAACCTCAGGTCAGCAGGTAAGTTTGAGATGGGGACAGAGAGAGAAAAAGAAGGTGATCTGTCTGTCTCAGGTGAAGCTTTCATCCACTCCCACTGATGTCTCTCACAGAAAATATCTAAATCTAAGTGTATTTATGTATTTACACTGCACAGATTGAAAAAGTCTTTAAAATGTCTTAAATTGTTACCTAAACTCGAGGCCTCAAAAGGTCTCAAATATAGGACAATATAGCAGGTATTTTTCAAGTGAGAGCAGCCCGGTCACACAAACCTATATTCTATATATGTCTAGAGTTTTCATTTTCATATTTATTTCAGTTGGTCTTATTTTCTTGTTCAAAATTGATCCGATATTTTATTTGAACTGGCATTTAAACGGTGAGTAAATTTGACCTGGACAATCTTTACCTCACCTTTGGCATCAGGTCTTCTCATCTTCAAATAACTCACTGAGAACAATACATAATTTTAAAGCTCTTTTCACTTTAGATGTGACATGAGGCGAAATTGCCGACTGTCATCTTTAATTGTTCATTTGATCTGGATCAACATTGAATTAGCCAATCAGCTAAATACATACTGTACATGGTTAAAGGAGAAAAATGATATTTTCTACTGTTAAAAATGACTTGAAGGTAGACTTAATCTGTCCAAATACTTAAATAATATATAATTATTTAATATAAATAATATAAATTATGACATGGTTGAAAATGCACTCAAATCACAGCTGACATTCTGGACTTTAACCTATTATTAAATGTGTTTTACATCCAGAGTGATACAAATCCGGAGCCAAAGCACCAAAAATGGGTTACTGTCCTAATACTGAGTTCACTGCACACTGAACTCCTTTTACACTTAAAACTCAGTGAAAATGCCTGAGGGTGTTACTGTGTTGCTGCGTGGTTCAGAGGTTATCTCTTCAAAGGAGTGACGCGTCGAAGGTATTTGTGAGCTACGACGTTGTGACACTTGAGCATTATGAACTCTCTGTCACTGACCTGGCTGTGAACTCTTCAGCCACTCTTTGATCGTAGTTAAATCACACTTCAGGATGCATACACCCACACACAAAAATCAGTGCCGGTGACTATCAGGAGGTATGGGCTGTGTAATGTTTTTTTCTAGCGGTGAAAGAGACCATCCTGTAACTGAAAGGTCACAGGTTCGATCCTCACCAGCAGCCATTGAGTCAATCAGCTGTATGTACTGCTGAAGTGTCCTTGAGCAAGACGGTGAATCCCTGCCCGCTGATCTGTAGCTGACCCTGCGCTCTGCTGTGCCTGTGGAGGGCAGCAAGGAAAAAAATGAATTTCCTCCTTTGAGGATCAATAGCTTGACACACAAATGTTGTGCACACACACACACACACTGGTTCTTGCAGTAATTGTTCCCCAAGGAAGCACAGATACTCTATCATCACTGCTGTCACAACACAGCTGAAAGATTGTCCAGTAGTGAGGAGGAGGGAGGAGTTGGGGTGCGTGTGTGGGAGAGTCTGTGTCAAAATGTGCCATGTGTAGATGTGTTCTCAGATCAGCTTGATGAGAGGGCACCACTGCCAATGTATGTTCTATCAGCTCCTGCTTTCCACTTGGTTGACATCTTAGATCATTTCTGTTCTACTGCAAGCCAACAGATGAGGATGATGCCGGAGACGGTTTGGAGAACCGGAGCTGTAAATAGCTTGGTGAATGGTTATGGCCAAAATGGCTCTTTTGTTTCACTTGACCGATGCCTTGTACAGCTGCAGGCACACTAAGTGCAGTTACAGAGATGGGACTGGGAAGGACCGTTTGAAAAGTCTTTCTCTTGGAGCAAAATAGACAAATACCAGAACATCAGAGGACAAGTAAAGACCGTTTTAATCACTTTATTGTCAAGTGTTATGCAGGCAAAGTATCTTTTCTGTTTGAAGTTGTCCTTTTTTTCATTGACATAACACGTTTGTACAAACTGTTTTTTAAAAATATCAATAAACTGAAGCCTTTGAGGCTAACCTGGCAAAAACCCATTATCAAATGTCATGGAGACGAACAAACATCTTAGAAAAAGATTTACAAATGAGATGTCACTAGAAAATATCAAAGAAAAAAAGTCTGTTGTCACACAAAATATTACCAAAAACATCTAAATTTGTTTGGTATCAACCATTTCAATTTTGAACAATAACATCTTTTTGCCTTCTTCTTCTTTTGTTATTTATTTTCTCAAAAACACGTTATGGCGCAAAGAGAAGAAGAAATGAACAGCGATGGTCAGACGTAGAAAAGAAAAAAAACAAGCACAAAGAGTAAAGAAGAGAGAAGCAGCACTACGGCAAAAAACTGAAACATGCTGTACACAACCTCAGAATCAACGCGCACAAATACAATTCCAGCAAAAGGCAAATATTACAAATCAAGGATAAATAATAAATTAGCCGTACACAGTGGGGTCCTGTGTATTAACATACTCAGAGGGGACTTAAAGAAAATCTAGAAAATAAAAGCATCTTTTAATTGAACAAAAAGTGTACGCACTGAACTAACACGGAGCAACACCACCAGAAAACGTGTCATAACATCCACATAGCTAAATAAGACCCCCCACCCCCCAGCTCTCTTTATCTCTCTCTCTCTTTGCTATGGCCTGCTCTCTCTGTCACCCCTAACACCACAGGAGAAAGCTGAGCCGAGGGTGTGTGTGTGTGTAGTACTGTCAGCGGGGCTCAGCTGGCCTGTGTGTGTGTGTGTGTGTGTGTGTGTGCGCGCGCGCGCCACAGCTTCCAGGACTGTGGTGGAGAAAACGACACGCTCTATGACTACTCCATCTCACTATCATATCCACTCTGCTGCCTCGTGCACACACACACACCCTCCCCTCTTTCTCCATCCACCTCACCATAGAGCTCCCGTTGTACGACAGCTTGTGTTAAGGCATTGTGGTACATCGGCCCCTCTCAGGGTTAGAGGTGGGGGTGGTAGGGGGCGTCTCCAGAGCAAAGAAAAGCAAAAAGCAACGTCTTTAGCAGTGCTACCATCGAAACAAAAACAGTTACCATCCCGTGGTAATCATTCATATAAAGCCTCACGAGATTCAGACCTAACAGATGGAAGTTGATGCTCTGAACCGAACGAAAGCTTGAGGCTCAGGCGTTGAACCCCGTTTGCGCAATAACTGGGTGCGTTCGGATGATGGCACTGCTTGCAGAGGTTTTTCGCTAATCTTAGAGCGAACGGGCTTGTTTTAGTATCAGAGAAAAGTTCCCCCGGCAATGTAAACATGGTTTCACTAGGATTGTCGTTATAGTATTGCTTTCACTACACAAACCAAGTTGTAGAAAGCTAGATTGTTTTTCTCTATAGAAACCTTTTTTTTCTAATGGCCACTGCACCTCAATAGGAATGCATCATTTATAAATCTTTTTATATGTGCTTTTTTCTACTCTTTTTTTTTTAATAATTATCCCCTCTTCCTTTCTTAAATAACAGTTTATCCGTTGACTGGTCTCAAAGGAAACATCAACATCCGAACCTGATCTGAGGACTACACCTGAACCTGTGAACTAAACTCACATCAGTCTGATCCTCTCAATGGCAGCATGGGATTACAAACAAACACACACTCACACTCAACCTCACATATATGCACACAGACACACACACACACACACCATCCCAAGACTGCCCCTGCTCTATCACTTGTCTGCAATAGTCCTGTATCATGATTGACCATCAGCGCTGTCCGAACAGTATGAAACAGGAACACGACTTTGTGCATAGAGATAGATTCTGTTACGCTTAAAACAATGTCTCTTCATGTTGGTTGTTTTTAGATCCAGCAGGTCCCTGTCTTGTGCTAATCTAAATACTACTTACCTTCCATTCCCCACCCCTCATGGAATATTATAGATCTTGCTTCATTTTTCATGAATGCCAAACTAATCTTTCATATGCTTAGGCTAGATTTTTGTCATTATATGTGTTAAGTTTTTTTTTTAGATTCTGACGTTTATATTTTCGGTTTCAGTTCATCGCATGAGCTCTGTCTCTTTGGAGTCCATTTCATGAGAGAACAACAAAAATTGAATAATGATGGAAAAATAAAAACCAATCCGCCTCCACGGAGTCACCGCAGAGACCTCCAAAAAAAAAAACAGAAAGTCATCCTTCCACAAAAACCAGAAAGTGTTTGCCTATTCAAATTCCTCCTCTTCCTCCTCCTCTTCCTCCAGGTGATTGGAGGTGGTGGGCGTAGCCGGGTCAGAGTCACGGGAGAGGGTGGCCACGGTGACAATCCGGGGGGAGGTGCCCAGGCCTTCCGGGGCATCCTCCTCCATGTCGTCAGTGGTGATGATTGCCACAGAGGCTCCGCCCTTCTTGTTCTGGTGGGTCTTGATGTGCTTGGAGAGGTGGTCGCTGCGCATGAAGCGCTTGGAGCATTCAGGACACTCAAAACGCTTTTCTCCTGGGGGGGAGAAGAGAGGGGGCAGGAAGAGAGAGACAGAAGAAGATTGAGTGTACAAAGTAATCACGATGACTCTGGAGCGTAAGACATGAGGAACAATGAAAAGGTGTTTGACTGTATATGAGAGGGACTGCATTTATGAGACCCCCGCCTGTCCACTAGCGGCCACGGCTGGCACCATCTTGGAGATCTGGATTGTGGATCCATACAAGTGATACATTTAAGTTACTATGACTGCTAGTAAACTACCTTAACCCTAGCCTCTACTCCAAAGCACTCAGAGTTGTACTTCAGAGTGTCACATCAGTCGATTTTTGGCTTTATTAACTAGCTAAACTATTAGGTACTAGCCACCTAACGTTAGCGTCTGTGCAAACGGGACATGTAACATGACAATAACAAATGCTGACCTTATCTAAACACCAAACCATGCTTAACCATGTTTATTTTATAAAGCCGTGAAACTCGTTGCTCTGGAGCTCCAAAATGGCTGCCCGAGGGTCACCTGGCAGCCCTCTATGCGTGTGCCTACCTGTGTGTGTTCTCCGGTGTCTCTGCAGCTCGTCGCTCCTGGTGAACCTCTTGCCACAGAAGATCCAGTTACAGACGAACGGCCTCTCCCCGGTGTGCCAGCGCAGGTGGGCCCTCAGGTGGGACGTCTTCCCGTACACCTTCCCACACCCCTCCATGTGGCAGATGTGCTGCTTCTTCTTTGACGGGTCCCCACTGTTCCTACAACACACACTCCAGTCAGGTGTCGGTCAGGGTGTGTGTGTGTGTGTAAATGAATGCTGTTATGGAAAATAATAATGTAATTGTGTTTTTAATAAAAACATCTATTTATGAAAATCTTCCAGTTTGCACAACAGGACTGAAAACAAATGTCCAGAAAAAGTTTTTTCCCCACTAAAACACACAAAAGCATAAAAAAGACAGTACTTTAATCAGTGCAGGATATTATATATCTACACACACACATACACACACCAATTTCAAGTAACTGTGTCATCCAGAAGTCATTTCCATGTTCATTGGTTAAATAAAATGAACATGGAAAGCCTTCAAATTCCAAAATTCACTCACTCCCTTTAGAACCAATGTAAAGTGTTGGATGGTGAGGGGCTGATCTCTGTTGTCCCACCAGAACAAGATGACCATCAATATGTTTCAGGGAAAATCAAAAATATTGACTCATGGATTTGCAAACCATGGTCTTGGGCATTCCCATACATTCCCAATGCGCATAAGCTTTTGGTAAAGTATCTGTGGAGCTCTGTGAGCATTTGGTGAAAGAGCAAAGGCTCCACTCTTATGAAAGACATTTTGACTTCTCAAAACCCACTCCCTGTGGAAACAGCTATAATGTGACCTTATATGCACACAAATGCACACACATTTGAACTTCAATACCCAGAAATCCTGTAACATAATGTAGGGGTGGGCGGTATAACGGTTGAACCGGTATACCGGTAGAAATCCGTGCCAAGGTAGAGATTTGACTCTACCGGATGTACCGGTAGAAGGCTACTTTTAGGCTCTTTGAATGTAAAAATACTTTTTCACATTTACAAACGTAACACACAAAGCTAGCGAACTGCGCGCTGCCATTTAAAGATAATAAACTAGTTTGTGGAAAAAGACGATGTGAAAAAGTGAGTAGTGCAACGTAAATTTCGACGTAAACAGACGCATGCTTTCTGAAGATGCATGGTGAAATGGAGGGCAGCGAGCATGATGCGGGAGCTCCCGTTCCCGATGCAAACAAAGAAGAAGAATTAGTTAGAAAGAAAGGTGCTTCGTCCATCATCTGGACGTGGTTTGGGTTTAAAAAGTCGGACCTTGAGCAGAAAACTATTATCTGCAAGCAATGTCGAGCAAGAGTTGTTGCCGGCGGTGGTAACACGAGCAATCTCTTTTATCACCTCAAAACAAAACATGTCCGCGAGTATGAAGAGAGTACTAGGATGCGCGCAGACACAAGCAGTCCCTCCGCAAGTGGTGCTAAACAAAAAACCACAACGCAGACGTCGCTAGCCGAGTCATTTTCCAGCAAGCGGTGGAAGGACATTCCATTCCATAGCGGAGTACCTATGTAAGGACATGGTTCCTATACAAACAGGTTTAAGGCATTGATCAAAACACTGGATCCGAGGTATGTGATGCCAGGTCCAAAATACTTCAGCCAAACTGGAAAAAAGTTTGCATATAATGTGCTATTTATCTTTATAATTCTTTTCTTGGCATGTTGCCTAACCTTTGAAGTTTTTGTTATATACAGTAGAAGTTATTTGAAGTATTGGAATACTTGAAATTTACATTTTTATGTTTATTTTTTTTGAAAATATTTCTTTGTATTGTTCAGAACCTATTTTGGAAAAAAGTTTGCATATAAGGTGCTATTTATATTTAATACAGTGCAGTTTTGCACAATAAAACATTCATAAACACTTAAGTTCAATGTCAATTTTGTCATAATATACAGATTACAGAATACTAATGGAAGAGCCCAGTAGAAACCTCATAGTTAACCCCCCGGGAATAATAATAAACCATCCCAGAGTCTTGTACTGCTCCTAAAGCATTTTTTATTATTATTATAAGAAAAACAAATATACCGTGATATATACTGTTACCGTCCAAAATTCTAAATATACCGTGATATAAATTTTAGGCCATACCGCCCACCCCTAACGTAATGTCAGTTTCCCAACCCTGATGGTCTGTGATCGCTTTATACCAAAGGAAACCACAGGGACGTGTCCATACCCTTCATTTGAGCAAATAGGGCAAATCTACGGGGTCTCAATTAAGGATGCCTACTACAACTTTAAAAAAATAAATAAAACCACTGATAAACAATAATCCCCATGTGACTCAAAAGTTTATTCTTTCCTACTGCATTCATGCATACTATGTGGCCTTTTAATGTGTCCTACCTTCCTTCTCCATCCCGGCAGTTGGGACAGGAGCAGGCGACCCGACGAAGCCTCTTGCTGGGCGGTCCCTCTTGGTCCGAGGAGCTCTGGACGGAGCCCAGCTGGTCTGGACTCATCGATGAGCCTGGTGCCACGTTGCCCACGGTGACCGTCACAGGAGACGACTGAACTTTGACCCCGTCTTGACCCTGTGGTTGACCTGAGAGATAGTTTAGAAAGATCAACTGTGTGATCTAATTAGAGTATTTTATTTTCTGTGGAGAGTTGAAATGGCGTGACAAAGGATCCAAACGGCCCTGATTACAATATTATGTACACTACCTGGTTGAGCCACCAGCATGCCCCTGTGTAATTCAACAATGTTTGGTAACTAGTAGTGTACCGTAGGAGGTAGGAACAGGGAAATCAGTCATGCATCATATTTTCTCCAAGCCACAAGTCAATAACTATTAATTCTCTCAGTGCTCATCCAAATTGCTCTAACCACATTTCTGCCCAGGGTAATCCCACACACATTATTCACACATCACTTACTCTCAGTGTGCCCTTACCCTGTAGACCAGTGATAGTGAGGGGGACACCTTGCACCTGAAGCCCTGCGGTGCCCAGCCCCGCGATGCTGACCGTCTGCACCCCTGACCCTGGGTTGATCTGGGCTGCACTCAGCGTCAGGGGAGCTCCACCAAGGGAGACCAGCCCTCCACTCCCCATCGCTGTCCCACCAGCCACCGGGGCCAGCGTCAGCTGCTGGGGCAAAGCCGCCCCCAAACCCCCCTGTAGGGAGACTCCTCCTGGAAGCTGCAGCGTCTGCCAGGTGATCTGCCCAGAAGGTGACAGGGTGGGGGTACGAATGAGGACCTGGGCCGGGTTCTGAAAGGCCTGGATGGGCTGCAGGGTCTGTCCTGGGGCCAGCTGGAGGGTCTGGATGTGTTGGAGCTGCTGCTGGCCCTGGCCCTGAGTCTGAGCCTGGGGCTGCAGCTGGATCTGCTGCACCACTTGGTGCCCCACCTGGCCCACAATCACCTGCTGTATGGTTCCTACTGGATCTGTCTGGTTCAGCCCATTGGCCTGGTTCTGGCTCTGAGAGTCCACCGTCACTGCTCTGAGCCTGGATGTCAGCTCCGCCACCTTCCAATCCAGCAGAAACCATGTGTGTCCCATCAGAGATACCGTCACTGCAAGCAATGGTTGTTGTGGTACCAGTTGACCCCATAGTAGGAGCTGCACCGGACACTGCCGTTGTCAACAGCTGGCTGCCATTGGCAACAGAGAACGTGCCGTCAGCTGATTGGATAAGCTGCACAGCCCCTCCCCCTCCAACATTATTGATCACAGGCAAAGCCAGGGTCATGCCACCAAGGTTTATGGGTACTGTAGTCATAACAGGAGCCTGAGAACCCTGCAGGGTCTGCAGCTGCAGTGGAAAGGACTGGGCGGGGCGGATCTGCAGCGGGACGCTCTGATTGGCTGAGCTTGTCAGGATGGTCTGCTGGTTGGCTGGTTGGAGAATGGCCTGGGTCTGGCCTGGGCTCTGGGTCTGGATAAACTGAATCTGCTCTGGCAGAGCCCCGATGGAGGTTGTCTGGGCCGGGCTGATATGGATCTGTTGGCCATCTGCAGTCTGCAGGTGGGGGATGACCTGGTACTGGACCCCGCCCCCTGTACTGGGCAGGTTCTGAACCTGGATGATCTGGAACTGCTGCTGCTGCTGATTGGCTGCTACACTGTTGGGCCCACCTACCGCCTTCACCTACCCAACAAGAATGGAGGAGTGACAGATTTCAGTGACAGACAGACACTCAGATAGATAGATAATCAAAACCATTTTCTCCAAACCATGACTTCTCCCACCGCCTTCACCTTGCGTCCACCAGGCGAGCTGTCATTGGCCAAGGTTGTGGCCACCGTCACAGCGACAGGCTGATTGGTGTTCTCCTTGGCCATAGTGGGTGCTGCTGTAATGATCTGCCAACCGTTCCCTGTGAATTGAGCCGGGACCAGCTCCAGCTGCTGGGGCACCAGAGCCTGACCCCCAGATGTGTCCACCACTATCTGACCCTGGAGATGACCTGCCTGGAGATGGATCTGACCAGCCTGGATCTGGATCTGCTGGGGCCCCGCCTGGGCCTGGACCCCCTCCTGCCCTCCGATCTTACTGCAGGTGGCTGCTAGGAGAGCCAACGGAGAGGGTTGGGAGGAATCCTAGAGAAGACAGGGGAGGAGAAGGGAAGGAAAGGAAGGTGAGAGACACAGAGTAAAAAAAGAGTTAAGGGGGAGGGGGGAAAGGAAGGTCCGGGTTAGAGACAGATGGAAATGCACACGGAGATCACATATGCAAACACAAACAGAGTACAACATGCAAGTCGAAAGAGCCAGAGGGGAGGGATTGGCACCCACAGGTCACATTATGCACAGATGCACACAAACGTTTGAAACCAGGAAGAGAGAGAGAGATGGGGGGGAGGGGGAGAGAGAGAGAGAGAGAGAGAGAGAGAGAGAGAGAGAGAGAGAGAAAAAACAAAAAGGCAGAGAGAGAGCTGTCAGTGGAAGTGGGCGGTATTACAGGAAGCGAGTGGGTGGGTGTGTGAGAACCACATTTCTCTTCTCAGAGCGCTGGAAGAAAATGCCTCCTCTCTCACTCTCCTCCCTTTCAAAGGAACTAGGTCGCAGGCAAATATTTAATACCATACACCTCGCCACAATGTGTGTAGAAACAGGAAAACATGGAAAATAACATTGCAGCAATGCCTGACATGCACATTTAACAACATAAGACGCACTTAGAAATTACTGTTTGACTGAAAATAATCTCAACGATATAGGCAACCTTTGAAAAACAGCTGAAAATAGAAATACTATTGTTGTATAATGACATACCAAAGCTGCAGGCCTTTAAAATAAATCCATAAGCGAAAACAAACAATTTTGACCCTAATTCAAAGAGACAATTCAAAGTACAGTAGCTGAAGTGTGACAGCTGTATAAGCCTATTCATGAGGCTCTGGGCTGGCTCTCAGCAAGGCTGCACAGAAGCAGGAAGTGAAATCCACCAGAGAAACGCCCCCAGTGCTGTCTGGCTGGCTGGGAGGGAGGGAGGGAGGGAGTACATTTTTGGCCTACAGGCAGAAGAACAACTGTAATGAACTATTTTTTTCATACCTGCGATCCAGAACTTTTCCCCTTTTTAGATGCTTTCCCTCCTTCAGTTCCCGATGAGTCCTTCTTCGAGTCTGCAAAGGGAATAAAATCTCCTGTTATTGCCAGAATGTAATTTCATCAAATTCACAAGTCTGAATAGTAGTGACACTTTGTCCCAGGCGAATGTATGGCCATGCAGGCAACTCTTAAACTGCCTGAATAGAATCAGATACAATGCAGATACAACACAACAGTAACCTCATCATCAATATCAAAGGGGCTTGGAGCCTATCTGTCAGACGGTGAGAGAGAGAGGGGGTGGAGACGGAGAGGGGGAGGGTACCTACCACTCATAACGCATTAATATGCCGAGAGAGAGAGGGTGTAGTTCACGGTAGAAGGCCGTCCGGGTACAGAGACGGAGGACGGCCTATATTTTCGGCGCTGGGCCCGTTTGACGAAACCACCCACCGGCCAGGAAGGGCGGTGCCAAGCGCAGGCACAATCAAACAGCCAAAGAACGGAAATAACGGAAAACTCCGTGTCCGTCCGCGGCCCGTTGGCCCCTCGCAGCCCGTCGTATATCACTTTTACCGGACAGAGAGTCCATAAACGAGCGTATTTTCGCTTCGCAGATTTATATCCACAGCGAAGTTGGCAATGTGTGACCGTAGAGGCCCACCCACTTCCATTTAAGCATCAGGACAACACCCTCTCCGCTCCTCTGCTGGTCGCCACCGTTTCTCTCGCCGCACGAGAGGGGGACGCCTCGTCGCAGTCCTTCATGCACGAAGAACGAACCGTTATCAATGTCTGTATTTTACGCGTATTCCTTTTTTTCTTGCACAATTGATTTGGGGAGATACAGTGAGATAGCTGTGGCTTTTGTGGGCGGACGCGCTCCTCCCACATATTCAGATTGGCTGGCAGGAGTCAGCGTGCGAGGGTCGAGATGGGAGTTGTATTTTGGTGAAGCCTCGCCTTCTTCAACAGGATTGGGCTGCTGGAACTACAGCTCCCATGATGCCCGGCGCGTCGGTCGGTTAGAAAGAATGGTGCGGGCAGTAGTCATGTTGGTGTGAGAGGACGAGGGAAGGGCGGTGACTTGTGTGTTGTGGGGGTTGGGCGAATGTGGACGGTAGGCGTGTGTGTGTGTGTGTGTGTGTGTGTGTGTGTGTTTCTCACTCTTCATCCTGAGGGTCACTTAGTCCTGGAAAACAAGATAGAGAAACTGGACTTATGGGCATCAAATGTGTATGACCCTCGACATATCTTAGTCTAAGTGACTCCAAATGTTATATTGTGGTTTGTTTTTATCAATATGACAAAATATGGCAAGCAAAGATCATTGCTTGAAAATTGCTAGAAATCTATTTGGAAACGCTATCTATAAAAGGTCACACCAGGGAAGCATTTTGGACCAGTTTTACTCTAAGCAGGGGTAGTTTGGTGACCTACAATTAATCTTTTCAGTCAGTCATTGCTCCACTTGTCTGCAGAATTGTGGTCAATATAAGCATGTTTGGAGCTTTTATTATTAGATGATTGATGTTAGATGCAGGGATGATTGAATGATTATGTTAATTGAATGTGCATGTTATGGCTTGACTGTTTTAACATGGGCAAGTGATGAGGGAATTTGTACATAATTCTATAGTAGTAGATATACATGAAATAAATAATAAATAAAAGGTAGCCCTTCCATAATATTTTGCTGGGCACTTGAGAAATTGTCCAAACATGCATCAATCAGTCAGGTCATGTTGGTAAACCCGTGAAAATAATATCCTACCTAGAAAAAAACACATAATGCTATGTTGTATCTATGATGATCTATTCCACTGGTTATTCCAGGCTAGAGTGAACTATGGTGGACCTTTTAGGGTGTAGGGGGAGGAGGGGGGAGGAGAAGATAATGAAGAAAAGTTGTGCTGCGGAAGAAGCAGTCACAGAGAAGTTTCTTGCTTGCGTAACGGACTGGAACAGAAGTCATGTCTCCCACGCAGCAAAACCAAACCTCTCCCGATCAGCCAAAGAGAAATGATGTGTTAAATTCATCCTAGTAAAAATGCGAGTAAACCCTGCACACTTACTTTCCTTCTGAGACCTAATGGGATTGCATATCTAGAGGTGAGGTGAGGTAGAGCGTGCATGAGAGAAACAGGAAGTAACATACCATTTAGGCAGTCCGCCCACTGGTTGGATAGGACCATCTGATTGGTCAGTTACAAAAGAAAATGAAAAACAGAGGTGTCAAACAATGTCAAGGCATGGATATGAAAATCAAATAATTGCTTACATGGAAATCAAAAGAAACCATAAAGTGAATATTCTGTGTATGTGATATACACAATATGTATGAATACAATAGGAGATTTTTCCTATTGAAAATGTGTGTTTAATCTATATTGTGTAGAAATAAAAGCACACTATACAAGTGACAGGCATTGTTACTGTAAACACAGTCCTCAATATCATAGGGGATGGAGGTGAACATGTCCTTAGAGAAAAGTGGATAAACAAAGTTCTCATTTACACCGTGGAGAATACTGTTTAGTGTGAAGATCTTTTCTTAACGCGTGTGTGTTAAATTCACCGCCCCTCCAACCCATCTTCACCAGGATGTAGGAAAGATAACTGATTCTGATTCTGGCTTTGAGTGATCTACAGGTGTTGCCCACATAACCTCATAACCTAGGCCACTATATGATGATGTAATATAATGTTGGAGGAGGTGCATGTGATCTCTTACCCGTCGATGGGTGGGAAAAAGTACTGAACTGTGCACAGTTAAGACAAGGATAACATGTTGATGAACATAAACACACTATTCTGTAAATGGTATGTTACTTCCTGTTTCTCTCATGCACACTGACACTGATAAAGCCCTCATGGGTGAAACATTGTCTAATAAATCAGACTTTTTATCTGCAAAATTAGTCCTCCTCTACCTCTTGATATTCAATCCATCCTGGCAAACGGCTACGTAGGCCTACAAGGTCTCAGGTTTGCTCTGCTGTCTTCATTCCTGTTTGTCCTCCCTTGGGGGGAAAGCCGTCCCGAATCAGGACTGACTTCAACCAGTCAGCCGACTGACGATGCCCCTGGCACACATAGGAAATATTTAGATGATTAGGCTGATTTTCTTGTGATACCACGAAGCACGTTTCAATATGTGATAGAGTGGTATTTATTGTGCCATTTGCTTTTCTAAATTGAATTAGACTATACTAGTTTGATTTCTTTCAATAAAAATGTTACCCCATATCATGGTGAGGCATCTCCTGTCAAGTCTTGAAGATATTTGACTTATATATTACCTTTTGCCTAAAGGTAACTCATTAGCAGGTCAGGTATTCATTGGTTGAACTACAAATAGCATAGAAACATGTCTGCTACATCAAATAGGTCTAATACACTTTCTGCTCCTGTGGTTTCTCTGGCTCTTTTTGCTCACGGGCGCATAGCCAAGCGTGTTTTGACAACTGAAAAACACACATCCTTACATATTCTCTCTCTCTCTCTGTCTCTCTCTCTCTCTCTTTCTCACATACACACACACACACACACACACCTGGGCTGCCCCAGAAACACACAGATACACACATGCTCTGTAATTACTGCGGAAGCCAAATGTCTCTGTCCCGCCCCCTGGGCTGCTCGGCAGGGCGTTGCTAGGCAACGATGGCCTGGTCTGAAGAGGGGGTGTTGTCTGTGTGTGTGTGTGTGTGTGTGTGTGTGTGTGTGTGTGTGTGTGTGTGTATGGTGGAGGGGATGGAAGCGGGCGGGGGGGTAGAGAGAAGAGTATAGAGATCTGTAAGTGTTAGGCATGGAAGAAAGCTCATCTCCAATATTCAGCTTCATAGTCCTGGACTATGGAATTCATCCACAAACACATCGGCTATTAGTAAAGTTATAATCGATCTTGGATGATCGTATTGACATGAAAAGAGCTTGAATGAGCCTATTTATCTAAGATAAAGTTAGTCTTCAGAAAAACTGAACCATCTGGATATGGTTACCAACAATGCACAATTCTCATAATGTGGAGCGTGAAAATGGTTGTTAAACCTTGTTTCAGCCATCGCCACTAGATAGCGCCATATACCACACTGCCTCAGTCTCAATCCAGCTTTCATGACACCTTACTAGGGCTACCTGTACCGCTCCACAACTTGCAAACAGACACAGAGACAAGTCTTGAACATTTCCTATCTCTGCCCAACGTCTTTCTCTTTGAAGAACTAACCAAGGCACTCTTGCTTGACCTTCCCTCTTGGCAAGCAGAGTTGAGACTACAGTGCTGCTGTGCTCTTTAATTACATTGGAATAGAGCACTCAAAACAAAGTGCATAACTCCTTCATTCCTATAAAGACATAAAAGTATACATTTGTTTGTTTTTCCAGATTCAAAAGCCCAGTTATGTTGCCTGCAAATATCAAAGTGAAATAGAAAAACAGTTTTTCAGAAGGATCTACCCCGACATCAGCCTTGCTCTTCAGACATAATGCTAGCCCTCTGAGCAACAGAGCAGAATTTCAGACACTCTGATGGATTTGATATGTAGTTTGGAGGTGATTGAATTGTCCAACTTGCTTCCAAGTGTCTTATGAATACATATACACAACACAAAGGTGCACAAAGTGCATGTGCATGCATGCTTGCGCGTATGTGTGTGTGTGTGTGTGTGTGTGTGTGTGTGCACGCGCAAGAATTTATGATTGAAAAGGTGCATCTCTGCACAAGCATGTGTGCATGTGTGAGTCAGTGCATGCTTGCGTGCCTGGGTATGTCTTGTGTAATATGCCTGAGCTTTTGCATACATGTGCATGCGTAGGTGTGTGCTTGTCACACGCAGCCCTGGCGTCAGGGTGTCTCACTCTCCTAAAGGTTAGGGTGTATAGACAGAGAGATTTATGACCTCTAACATGAGTTAATGTCCTGGCAGACACCTCCGCTGTTCATACCAGCTGTGTGTTTGTGTGCTTATGTATGTATGCGTGTGTGCACACACCTGGAATACCTGTTGACAGGTGATAACAGATACGTTTTCATAACCCTTCATACGTGTGTGTGTGTGTGTGGGTGTGTGTTTGTGGGTATTCAGTATAAGAAATATAACAATGCCAAGAGAATTTCTACGCGAAAGAGTATGAATATATGTATAGATAGATAGAGATAGATAGATAGATAGATAGATCCACACAGACAAAGAGGGAGTCATTCAGCACTCATCCTTCACTGCCAGTAAATGTGAATGAGAACAGGTGATGTCACTACTCTGCAATGTCTCATCATAATGACTTCCTACTGTCTGGCATTACACCAGAGCGCACACACACACACACACACACACACACACACACACACACACACACGATGCTGAATGATAGGTAAACCACAGTTGTACATGCATTAATCATTCCTCCTCATTCCTCCACTTGTGTATCTAAAAATCTCCTCCAGTCTAAGTGCCTGTACTTACACTATAAACACAGAAACCCGAGCCATGTGTGCTGAAAGATACTTTTATGCCTTCCTGTAAAAATGACACATCACATTGAATGGAATTGGAGTTGTATGAAGCACTCTGAAAGTTGGCAACGTCTCACTGTAATGATAGTTGAATGATTGATGTGTCCTGGTGTCTGGGTAAAGTGGAAAACAACCGGTGTGTCTCAGGTGGCGTTGTGCCAGTTTAGGGTGTGGGCAGCGCATTGCCTTTCCTACATCTATCTTAACCATAATGAGACAGAATTTTGTTTGAGTGATTTTTCCCTTTGGTAAGATATTTTCACTTTTTAGCGCACAGCCAGGCATCTACCAGCTGGTGTCTCTAGTAACCCATGGTCACCACCGCTCACTTGCTTTTGTTTAGAAAACCTCACCTCAGATTCATACTTGAAAATGTATAAACATGGTAAAAGTAGTCAGAGGAAATAAAGGTTCATGCTGTGCCCAGGGTAATGTTTTCTGTTTTTTTCATATTAAGCACTATAGAAAAATGCTGAATGCCACTGGTGAATGCACAAAATATTTTAAAAACAGTAATCATTTGGAATAAAAATCCCTTAATGCCTGAGAATAAATGTGTGCAATACAAAGTGTGTGTGTGTGTGTGTGTGCGAGAGTGTGAGAGAGACAGAGTGAGAGAGAGTATGAGTGAGAGAGAGAGAGAGAAACCATGAGGGGCGTGCCAGTCTAAACTCAAATCAGAAGTGAAGTGTTTCTGGGGAATTCTTTTGCAATTACCCACAACACCCGAGTGCCGAGGAGAATGTTAACTGTGGTTGTCATGGTAGCGACAAGAGAAACATCCAATCATAGTAGTTGGCTCGAGATGCATCGCGGAGGCTGGACATGGACTCTGACCTAAAAGACCTGAAGGAAAACAACAGCACTACTGAGGTTTTCACCAGTCTGGATCATTTCTCCCGCTTCAGCACCAACCAGACTGTTGCTCAGTGCTTCTAGCTTGTCATTGGATACGCAATTCAAAGTCATATCATATTCTACTGCTCACAGGATCACATTCAGTTTCTGAAATACGATAAATGTCCCAATATCATGAAGGCATGTGTGTTTTTATAATCCGTCACAGTGAACTGAGCAAAGTGTATTTTATTTAGATATAAAGCTGCTTTGTTCTTTTCTGCCAGTAACTTTGATGTCTGACAGTGAGATACTAAGTAGTGATTGAATCAGTGCTCTCAACAGGGGAATATAGTTTTAATTGGAAATGACAGCTATAGACTTTGATTTTGCACATATTGTTAAATTGTTGAGCAAGAAATTCTCATTTAGCGTTTTTACAATCTCGTGCAAATGAACATCAGATGACATTAAAACTATGACATTTATTAGACTTTCCCCAAATTATGATAGCAAAGCAACTGTGGGGAATGCAAACAGGGGTTTGATAAAGAAAGTGAGTCCAAAAGAGAAAAACGCTGGTATAGTATTGTGACCGGTCACTCTTTATTCCTGATAGCAA